>JBAJNP010001291.1:0-64683 GCA_036877545.1 Yasuhikotakia modesta | reverse complement strand
TTTTGGCTCACTATGCATTTAAACCTTTAGAGTTTTAAAAACAAGTGAAACAAGTAGTAGTTTTGAGAAGATATAGGTTAGAACTTTTTAATGAGGTTTTAAGGTGCTTTGATTTAGGAAGTTTAACAGAGACAAATGGGTCAGGACATGGTCTCCTGACAATGTACAGAGTTTATTTTGACTGGTGGTGATTACCTGATAGGGAGGTGCTGCGGACACACTGCTTAGACTTAACTGAGGCCCTGCAGACAAAGTGCTCTCCATAGCCACTGAGACAACACCAGAGCAATGACATCAGCCTGGCTCTCCTAAAGCACACTGTTCACACACAGATACATGATAAAGAGTCGCTCTGCCTTCGCGCATTGAGTTCTTATGCATTATGATGCACATATCACTGTTTACACTTTATATGATTGATTCATTGTTAGTAACACTATCAAGTCTATACATATCTCTAAAGCTAGTGTATATAATGCTTTATGTATATATACATAACTGCGCATGGTTATATGATGTATTATCATGGGTTATTTAAGCAATATGGTATGAGAGGCTGAGCTATATTGTAAATCTGCTAGGGGATATAATCCCTGACAAGACATTTATATGCAATACAGTAACATTCATCTATCAACAGGATTTGTGCAACATAGCTGTTAGTACTCTGTGGATTTTAGCACTGCTGGGAAGCTGTATTGACCAATCAGCATCCTGTAATGAAAGTATCTGTTTATAAGGAGCATTATACTGTATAAAGTTAATACTAACTTTACTGTCCTTTTATGAGCTTGTTAAGCTTAGTGGCTCATATTGTCAAAAGTTAAATGCTGAATTGCTTGAAATAAAAATGTCACTCATCCTTGTATAGCACATTTTACAGTATTTAAATCCTTTCAGAATTTCAAAGATTTTCCCGATAATCATCATTGAAAATATATAGATCAAAATGTCAGTAGAATCTATCTGGGGCTGCTTATAAGTCTATATAAACACCTGTGTAATACATTATATAGGCTTTACATAAAATGTAACCAACTGGTTTAAGTTATAGAAATGAGAAGACTTGATGTGCTGTTAAGTGTGTGTGATAATGCTGCGAGACAGGGAGTCTGTGCAGTACGTTTCTGCTCTCAGCAAGCAGTGGGATATAGCTGGTCTTAGTTAACAATGTACTTAACGTAGAGTTAAGTGCACAAGCTGTTTGCTCTCGTGCCGCCCGTCCTTTCATTATCACATTAAAATTGCAGCAATACAACTTCCCTCAGCATTTGTGAGTTAAATACATCCGACTGCCCCATGTGTGCCACCACCGGCAGCATATCCGCTTTCCATTCATTACTCTGTGAAAGGACAACTGAACTAGGCCTCGGACCAGGTGTTTAAATCTAACACTTATCAAAGCCCCTCAGGAGGAACACTGCAGCTCAGACAGAGTTTATGTGGAGACAGAGTACAATCTGTTGCCTTGTGGTGTGTAGCCATGCAGAAAAGTAAACAGAGAAACTTTCTTATTTTGGCGGAAGCTGGAGTTTATTGCACATTCTGTTTAACTGTGTGGCTCATCAGGGCATTTACCTCAGCCAAAGGTGGGCTGTATCTGCCACATGCAATTTTAGCTCAGTTGTTTTTCTTATTTATTAAAATGGGCTGTATGAATAAGTTAATGTAACATTTTTAATTTGAAAGCTAAAATGGGTAAGGTAGCTAAATTATTTGGTAAGAAATTTTCCTATTATCGTTAAAACATTTTGCTGTCATGTTTTTGTAAGTCTGTAAAGCCCTAATTGCTAATACAGCCACAATATACCAGACGGCACTTACTGAGAGCAAGCAGTCATTCACAAAGAATCTGTGTTCTGAGAATCTGAGTTCTAAAATGTCTAGACAGAGCACAATGGAATAAAACAGAAAGTTAAACTACTTTAATTAGGACAGAGTGGCACAAACTGTGTAAATGGTGCGAGAAATTTAAATAAGAACACAATGGCTTAAGATGCACCCAGACCAGTAAATAAAAACTACAGCAATCTGAATACAAGCTTGTGTTCTGGGTAAATTTACCCTCAGACAGACTGATAAACTTGAAGCAGAATGGATTGCTGTAGGCAAGTTATATTGACTTGTTTTCAGTAATATGAAACATTGATTTTTGAATTGACTTTTTGTCTGTTTTCATCTGCCACTACAGTGTCCATGAATTATTTCTATAGGGTCTTTCTTTGCAAATAATGATAGATGTTTATTTTGTGTGTGTGTTTATTTGATTATTAATTGACATACTGTAATAATTAGACATTCATAATGTCATTCAAATATGTCACAGGCATATAAAAATCATTTGAAAAATACCCTGTTAAAGGCACTTTAGTTTTTAATTCTAAATTTAGAGTTTCATAAGATAGCAAGCCGCAGATGTAAAACCAGTTCCAGCAATTAACTCAATCCAGACAGCTTGGATGGAGACTCCAGAGTAACAGGATGGAAAAGTGGAGTCAGCAGACCCCGGGTGCTCAGTCCCTCACCCTCGAGCCAAGACAGAGAGAGAGAGAGAGAGAGAGAGAGAGAGAGAGAGCGAGAGAGAGCCAGAACAGCTCCAACATTAACAGTGTGACTCATCGTGTTCTCCCCTGGTACTTGCCCTAGGTGAAGTGTAAATTAAATCCCTCAAAAAATCATGAGAGGTTTGTTCAGAGCTCTCTCAGTGGTGACTGAACTGGTCAAGAGAGTAAAACTGAGTTTGAACTGTGAGGTGTTTAGACAGTCACTTGAATTTCACAAGAAGAAAGATTAAACCTAACAGCCCTTTCCAAACACAAAGCAACTGGAGTCACAGTGCTAATCAGTGGCGCTTTAATCTCAGGTGGTATTTGCAAAGATTTACATTTACATTTCTTAACCTATAAAACAGGAAATTAGAGTTTATAATATTAGGAATGTCAAAGATTAAAATCATTTAAAACTAAATAGGTTTTAATTAATTGTGGTTTAATTTCCTTTTAAAAAACTTTTATATTTTTTTATATTGGTTTTGATAATTCTTTATCAACTGCTAATTATCTACATTTGTTTATTAAAAATGTACTGTTGTTTATTGTAAATTTGTCTTTGTTCATAGTACATTAGCTTAATATACCTGCTTTATTTGAACTGTTCAGTAACTGCAACTATTTTTTAGTATAAACAGAAATCATAATTAACATGAATTAGTTATTCAGTGGTCTAGTGTTCAGTGTTTCATTTCAATGTTAATGAAATTGAGTTTCATTTTATTGCTTTATAGTAAGACTAAATATGTTAAAATTAGGTAATGTGTTACCATAGTTTTGTACATGTGCATGTTGTTAGTTTGTGTCACATTTGTAGTGGAGCATATCAGCATGTATGAAACATAAAACTTATGTAGACAAGACTGGACAGATGTTGATTTCTGCAACAGTGCTCTTACATCTCACATGCACTGTAATATAATGTTCTTTCATTTTTCATCACTTCAAATGCCTCAGCCAGCAAACTAATAGCTAAATGCAGTTATAAACATCTTCCAAACTATTACTAGTGCCAAAACATGCTGTAGTATGTATAATTTTAGAGCATTGTGATATCTCCTTGGTGTTCCAACAACTTCCAATTCTGGTATAAGCTCAGCAGAAAGAGGTTGTTGCTATGAAAACATTCAATACATCTCTCAAGACAGATTACATGGGGGTCGGGTTGAAGCGTGAAGTGAGAGACCCATACTTAGCCGTGACCCCAGACAGAGATACCAACACTTTCCCAGTGCCTGTGTGTCGGACGCCGCCACATTTAGCATTCCTGCCCTATCACAGTCCTCACATGAACGCAGGCAGGGCTGGACTGTGTCACTCTGTGAGACACAGAGACTAAAGCTCACAGTCCCAATTTGTTGCCGAGCAGCTGTCTGTTTTCTGTTACACAGCCTCTGCGTGATAAGATGCAGATTTACTCTGTTATTTTCTTTCCATTGGACTCCTTTGTTTCTCTCTCTCTGAGATGATAACCCCGCCCACCTCACAGCCAGGCCCCCAATGTGAAAATTCTGAAGATAAATGACTTGTCTTCAAGGTGATGCCTGCTGCTCGCTGACAGTTTCAACCCCAATAACGTATGATGCGCTGCACTGGCTCTGAGCCTGTAAAGTTTGTCGCCACTGAGGCTTTTTGCCCAGTCAGACATCCTAAAAGAAGAGACAGATTAACTCAGGACAGGGGCTCCGCTGGGGCCGAACGAAGCCCTGTGTGATAAGAATGTTCTGACTGCTCAGGGAACACCTTCATTTTTCACATTGTATGCATCTAGAATTGGTGGGAAATTATTTAAAAACTAACCACAATGGTGGCTCCCACAAGACTGTGGTAACTGTTTGAGTAATGAACTTCTTCAGAATAAATGACGTTGAATTGATAGGTTAGGTATGATAGTCTTTAAGGGAATCTATTCCTTAATTTATTCTTTAAGGGAATTTATTTTAACCATTCACCAAAGCTGAAACATATATCATATGAGGGCCTGTTTTAACCAATACTGAAGGAAATGCTGATAAAAGCTTCTCTTATGACACAGTTTGCATCTTATATATGGTGTCTACCGGCGCATATACATATACGTTGTCTTGTTTTTACAGACTTTGTTGTTTGAAACAAGATGTGACCTAAGACATTATCCAGATTCTCTTCTAGGCCTGGCAAACATCTCCTCTCTGCTTACTCACGCTCTGCCCTCTGTCTGGTCTCGGATGACTCGGATGACCAAGCTCATCGCTATATTCTTTCTAGAAAACAAACTATATAAACACAACTTGGCTATTTTTAATCACAAGATTCATTGTACTTTCGTCATACTGACTGTTTAGTGATCCTCTAATTTGATTGAACAAATGACATTCAGACCAAGGAATTTATTCATAAGTGTTCTTATTCATCTCAATTGAAGATGTTTTTTTTTTTTGCTTGCCAGCTATTGGAACGATATAAACAGATAATATAGTTATAACAGATGATGGAATCTAAATATAAGGTAATTTAAATAAACTTCCCATTGTTTAAATATACTGCAGCCATTTATTTAATGGACATTCTGTGGTCTGGAATATTGTATGCAGTATGATACTATTTCTATAAAGGTATGTTTGAAAAAATGAATAAATACCAAGTTGAAATAACAGTATGTGGCTAATAATGGTAAAACAATATGACAAATCTAAAATGCATATTCTACATCTCCAACTCTCTGATTTAGATCGTTTCAACATCCAGGCATAACCGCAATGCAATAAAAGAGGTATTGCCAGTCTAAAAACAGGGTTTCCTGAAATTTGGTGTTAAGCTGTAAAGATCAGATCAGGCTCCAATTTTACAAAACTATTTCTCACAGAGTGCAGATCCTTCACCCCTAAACTTTCTAATCATCAGCTGATGAAGTAGTCCAAGTGTATGAGACGGAGGAGTCGTGTTATGCTTGGAAAGCATTCTGGACTTCAGCAGTCTTGATGACCATATGTGAGGCGACCGTGTCTTTCCCAGCTTTTAATAAATCCAGATAGCTCTGTTATTTTAGCCTTTTTCTCAGGCTGTAGATTGAAGTAGTGGAGAATGAAAATATTATAATCGTCCACCATAAATTCACTGAGCTCAGGAAAGCCACAAAACCCTTTCTTTGTTCAAGCGAGTCCATCTCGCAGTGTAATGAGAAAATCAGGCTTGGGGTCTGCCATGCTGGTGGGATCTTTGGATGAGAACTTCAGGTTGAAAAGTTGATACTTTCTTCTCCTCTTTCTTTCCTGTGTCTTTTCATCATTGTAGCCCTGTTTCTATTTATTATGGACCCATGCATATTTCTCAAGCTGGGAGACCATAGAAAGCTGTTTGTCTTGTGTAGAATTGTCAGACAGCATCACCGACCATTCTTCCTGTAGCCGCTAATGTCATTAGCATGGTTGTAAATACAAATAAGGTTTTGCAGTGCTGTAATGTGGCAATACTAATATATTTGAAAGCCACTGTAACCACCAGTTTCTCACAGAGAAACTGAAAATAAAAACTTGAATGTTGACGAGAAACCTAATAGCATTAGCCCAAAGCACAGAGGATCAGCTATAGTGCTACCCAGAGATTAGCTGGCCCGGAACATTCCTGCCTTTGTGCATTGAGCGAGAGAGTCCCTCTTCACTCTAGCTTAGACTTTGATTTAAAGCGTGCTCTGAAGCCCGGCAGTAATTTGTGCAAAAAGGAAAACACAGACATTTACTGTGCAGTTCCAGATATGTTTAGTGGCCATATACCAGCCCATCTGGTTTCATTTTAATCTGGTTGGAGTCACACATGAAATTATACTTGGCTGTCTTCATTTTATTAGTCAGCTTTTGATTTATGACCTTCAAAGTAAAAAATAATTGGCCGACACTGAACATCTTTTATAAGGCTTGTTCGGGGGCAAACACGAAAAGCTGGAAAATGAGTCAAAACAGAAGGAATGCATGATGTAATGGCTTGAGAAAGAGCAGGGGCTGCAGCCGAGGTTCATTGTGTATATTTTTACAACAGGCGCCTCTTTGGCCAACTATGTTTCGCCATGCCAATGGCTTGTATACACGGCATCAAACAGTTTGGATAAAAAACATCCTCGATAGGTCAATGAGCAGAGCAAATATTCAGCCTTAAAGCAATCACAGTGTTTGACGCAGGGTCATGGGAGAATTTTATGTAGCTTCTGAGGCCATATACTCTTGTGAAAATGTTTTCCTTTTTTTATCAGATATAATGTCAAGTTCACAGATGCCACATCTGCATATGTATTCAATGAGGCTTCTTCAGTCTGTCTCAGATCCTTTCTAAGTAATTTTTACTTAACTTGGGTGCTGCTTTTTGAATTTAACAGAACTTTGACAGAACATTGATTGCCTCCCCCCCTTTCTCTCTCTCTCTCTCTCTCTCTCTCTCCGTTTCTCCTGCAGGCATCAGTAGAGTATTATGGGATGTGATGGTAAACAAATGTGGACAGTCACTGTGTGGTTCTTCACAGAGTACTGACTCATAGACGCCCAGGCAGGCTATGTGACTAAGGGCTGTAGTGGGAGGTAAATACATCTTTGAGTTTCTTTTGTTTGATATAACAGAATGAACTAATTTGCCTTGAGGATTTTTTGTTTTTCAAACTAAAATTCCAATGCTGTTTCCACTTATAATCTATCAAACCCTATAATTATATTCTCATTGGCACTTCCAGCATCAGGAAGACTTGCGTAGAATGTACTGTATCTTGACAGAGCAGCTAAATATAGTTGTCAGTCATACTTGGAGGGTTAATTTTGTATCTGTTCATACACAGTCATGAAAGTGAGTGACAACTGTATCATGTTACCAGTGACTACCTAAAAAGTTCTGAACCCACAACTAAGCTTTGAGAGTCAGAGTGGATTGTTTAAATCCACTTGGGTTTTGGTATATGAACTTTGGTATTATAAAGAACTAGAGTTGACAGGTATTGCTTCAGTTCTTATAAACATTTTATGATCCACTTCTGTCTGATATTGTATGTACATAACAAAATTGGTGTCACACCCATTTCTAAATAGATTTATTAATCCCAAACACTGACTGTGTGAAACCTATTCATTGTAATCCATTATAAGCAGAGCTAAATCTAATATCTTCAGACATATTGTCTTACCAGAATTGTGAGGCAAAAAGCTTGTCAACATGCTATTTCATCCACAGAAAATATCTAGATGTCTCAGGCCAAGACATACAAACTCATTTTTACTAGCCACCTTTTTACTAACTAACTAGCACACTGCCATCTGACAGCATTCTGTGAAATATTTAAATGAAGACTGTCAGATTTTAGGACTTTGTGAAATTTTCATATCTACAAAATTACAAAGCTAAAAAAAATACTCATTAAACATTTGCCAAACATCTTTCTGAATCATTTCCTTGTCCTTGGGCGGTACTTGTGAAAAGTTGCATTGTGTACAACAGATAAAAAACAGAAACGGAGCGGGAAGCATAGCAAAAAGAGACAAAACAAGCACATCTGCGAGAGATTTTTCGCACACCTTCAAAAGGAGAAAGTGCCAGATCGAGAACATTTTCTTTTGCTTTTTTCAGATTTGGAAGGCAGCCTAAAAATGTGCCTGTCGCAGATGTTTCAACAGAAGGTGTTTGCATGCTGTTCGTTAATACACTGCCATACGGGACACAGTATGACCACCACAATACCCGGTAAGTAACACTCTCTGTGTGTGGAGCAGAGAGCCAACTTTACCTTCTGTTTTTGGGGGAAGTTATACCCTGTGGATTGAGATACCTTGCTGCTGCTGCATTGCCCGTGACTGATAATGGCATGTGGGAAGTGATGGTTCGGGGAGGATGGGAGCAAAGCACTTCCTGTTGTGTGACAATGTGTGAAGGGCTCAAGTTCACCATCACTCATCTTCAGTGACGTAATGTTGTGGAAGCTACTTTGAAACTGCAGCCTGCCAGGTAACTCTGTTTGAAAAGCTTTACTGCAAGGAACTAATAAAGACTAACTGTGGCAGATTTGTTCAGTTAATTATGAGATTAAATAATTTACTCTGAGTAGTAGTTACGAGCCTGTTATTGGAAAAAGTGTAGCTGTACTGATTTTACTGTATTTATTAGTAGTGCCACAACCCATGAAACTCATGGCAGTACAGAAACATGAACCATTAATGGTTTATCTTGAAGACTTCTGTAGTTTTCCCTGATCTTTACATCTCTTAAAATGGATTTCAGAAATTGACAGAAATATTCAGAAATATTCAGAAATATTAATTCATTTTCCCTACTTCTGAGAATTAATAATACCTTGAGCAATTAAACGTATGTACTTAGAATCAACTAACTTAATTCTAATGCAGTCCACATAAACAGACATTTCACATTTTTCTGACATGTTTTTGAAAGGCTTGGTGCTTTTTTATTGTAAAATTAGTTCAAGGTGTGATACATTTCACATGAGTATTCAATATTCAGATTATCAGCAAGTTTATGCCTGTTTCTGTGGATTTGCACAAGCCAACCTTGTTTGTGTTTAGACTTTGGTGGTCTTTGAAAAGGTCAGGAGAGCAGGAAACGGCTCTTGGCCTGTTCACCATCAGCATCTGAGTGGGAGCAGAAAAGCTCGGTCACCCCACTGGTTTTCACTATATGCTCTTTTAAGACGCTGTAGCTTAGACTGTTTTCCATTACTGACATGAGCTGAAAGTGCATGAAGCATTTTTAGCATATGATATGATTTAGCATAACACTTGCAACAGGCCAATGGTGACTGTTTAAAAACAAGTGCTCCACCTTCTAACCTAATTCTGCTCCAGCGTGTTACAGCTGGTAAAGCACATGCAGCGTACAGTCTGTTCTAAATTATAGCATCTCCTTACTTTCATCTGCTAAGAGTCTCTCTTACTTTGCAGAACAGATGCAGTTATTGGGTAATTGAGACCGTCCCTGTATTCTTGGATGGGTGTCAAGAAGGTTTAGCGTGATAAAATGGTTTTGAATGTGTTGAAAAAGACGCACAGAGTGGCACTTGATGGCTTATATTCTGAATCTTAGCAGAAGGATTCTTGCGTATGTTCTCATAGCAATGTATGTGTTTGTCATGTAGTTGAGAAACAAAAATACTAAAAAACTAAAAATATCTACTTTTTTATCTACTAAAAATAGCAATGCGGCTAACCTATATATTAAATGTGTATATATATATAGTGTGTGTGTGTGTGTGTAAAATGTGTGTACATTTTCAATAGCGAGACTGAACATCATGATGAACTGTTTTTAAACAGTGCAGATTTTATTATCTATTTTAATGGTAGTTTTCAGGTTAAATATGGTTAAAAGTTGTTTAACGCTAATTGAGATCCTCATTGATTTTCCAAATAAATCAATCATCTTGTAAGCTTAGACCTGAAAGAAATTAGCTATGCTTTGTGAATAGCATGTATATAGCTAACTACCTTTCCCAAATGATAGCTTGACTGAATTGAAGGTACTTCAGATTATGAGTATCGTTTTAAAAGTGCATTACTGAACGACTGATGAAATTTGCTGGATGAAAGGTTAATACGCAATTCATTTCATAGGCAGTATGAGGAATATACATCACACAATTACAGCATCATTTATAAAGTGGTATTAAAACATCATTACTTTTGTCTACGTTATATTCTCTATTTTACACTTGAATAAAAATGTCCTCGAAATTTGACATATTGCATATTTGTTTCTCAGCTTCTCTCATTGACTTGCAAATGCATAGGATGAGGGAAAAAAATCATCAGTTATTAAAATTCAGGCAATGTATTCCTGTGTCTGCATTCTATTTGAGAAACGTTATTAATTTCATATATCAAGTTTGGAGCGGCCATCTGTTCGCTCTGCACTGGTGCACCTCCCTCCATCTGCCTGGCTTTAGAGAGACAAAAAAGAAAGAGAGAGAAAGAAAGAGAGAGGTGCGTTCGCTCTGGTGCCACCAGCACAGGCAGTGTGGGGAAGTTTCAGCGCAACTTTTTTTTATTTGTCACTCATCTGAGGCTGGGCGGCAGTTCCCGCTCTTCCCCCGATGCGCTGCTGCTACTCTGTTTCAATAACCAGCCCTGCCACCACCCCATTTCATCTCTCCCTCCTCCTCCTGTTCTCGTCTTCTTCCTCTTGCCTCTTTGTTTTCTTTCTCCCTTGTCTTCTGCACCCCCCATCCCTGCCTCCTGTAACCAGAGGAAGCAGATTGCAAAGCCGGCACAGTGAGATGTGTCCCTGCCACAGTTAATTTAGCATCTGTGCCTCCATGAATATGAATACATTTACAAGTCTTGGATATAATTAGGCACTGAAGTGTGGAGAGGGGCACGCAGCTCCAGGTGGGAAGAGAGATGCTGGGAAAACAGGTTGGGCTGCAGAGACTCGGAGACAGGTGACCTTTGTAAACAGTGCAAATGAATTGTGGACTGAGCAGAAATTGAGCTAAAATGAGAAACAAATACACCAGAACGATCGGATTTCTGGCAATTTTATTGTTTATGCAACATGGTGATGGTGTGTTTCAGCTGAGTGCATTATGAGTGGATAAATGTGTGTGTAGCGTGTTTATGCACGTACATATGCTTCTGTTTCTGTTGTCAGCGCAACACATGCTAGTTCCTGCTCCACTGGTAGTCTAATAGTAACATTGTCTGCAATGAGTGAGTCAATAAGTCATTTCTGATGATATTTTATTTACTGAAGTGCTCTGCCATCCAGGCACATGGAAGGAACGTCCACAATGGCTAATGTTGTGTAGTTGTACCATATGCTGCTAGGTTACCGCTTCAGCAAGTTTTAACAGCATAAAAACACTCTTCATTTTATGTCATCCATAATGGAGAATAAAAAATCTGGCATGTTGTATATAGTGCCAAATCAATTTTCAGACGTTTTAACTAAAGCTTGTATGCAGATATACACAGTATGTTTACAACAACAAATTCTCTTGGATTTACCTAATGCTAGTGAAATGCTTACAGAGAAACTAACAGATGCAGGCCTTACAATAGTTGAATAAAGAAGCTAAACTATAGTCACTGCAGGAGGCAAAATTGCTTTATTTAAAATTCCCTTACACTTTGTACATTGTGAAATCTATATTTTAAAATCTTCTCTTCCACCGGTGTGCAGTACTGCTATGCCTATGGGAAGCAAGCAGGGGTTGGGTGCTACATGCCATCTCACTTGCTACATGCCAGCATTGCAATCGAACCAGCTACCTTCTGGTTAAGTGAGGCTCTCTAACCAGCAGGCCACAACTGCCTGTTGTGGCATGTTATGGAATTGCTATATACTTTTTAAGTATAAGTATATACTTTTTGTAGATCTGGTTGATTTCAACATAGATTTCCCAAACATGCCAGGTGTCGAGAACATGCCATTTCTTGAGAAAAACTGCCTGCAAAATGGTTTTTAGTTGTCGCACCTAGTTAGTTCAGTATGTCTCCCTAAACCAACTGTTTATAAAAGGGATTGATAATATTTTGAACTCCATTTGGAAAACAAATTCAAAGCAAAGGTTAATGTTAATATTAGCCCTCAGACTTACAGCTTCCTTTTAAAATGAGATGATGGCAGATAATTGAATTAAGATGCAGTCATGTTGATAAGATATTTGTGTCTGAATTATGTCAAAGCTCTGTAAAATAAATAACATCACAGTAATGAAATAAAGACAGTAAAGGAGGAACGTTTGCGTGTAGTTAGTCACACACCAGGCCTGTGCTGGAATTGCCTCTGTTGGGTCTGGATACCTGAGGAGACTGAAAAAATCTGACAGTTTGTTTTCATGAAGGTTATATTTGTCTTGTAGTTAACTTTGTTTTTCTCCTGAATCTTTAGAAAATAGCCATGCTTTAGTTTTAAGAAGTTAGGAGATTTAGACTCGTGCCTTGTGTTGTAGGCGTACCGGTTTTGTGCTGATTGACTGAAGACTTTCTATGGCACAATGTGAACTATATAATTTAACATGTCTTTGATCAGTGTTAGTTCAGAAGCTGTTCATTTCTTTCATCTTCTTGATTTCTCACAGTCTCCTCATTCTTCACTTTAACGTATTAAAGCAGTAAATTCTGAAATCTCTCTTTCTGGTTGTAGAAAAGGCACAGCATGTGATTTTTCTGACACATTAATGGGCAGATGGTGTCAGTTCAACAGGTGCACCTGGACCATAGTGCCAAATTTCTTGGGCAACAGGAGATCTGACAGGAAGTCTGCTCTTCCTCTTTCTGTGCTCATATGGCTGGTCCGCAGTAGAGGTGGCATCAACTGGTCAATTAGCTGACTAGTCATTTAATTCTGCCAGTCGCTGACATATTGGGTCTGAGGCTGGTCAGGTGACTTCAGTGGCATTTATAGGATGATAATTCCTTTGTCTGTATAATGTGTTACATTAGTTTGGTGCAGTAATCTGTGACAACCAAATAGATTTGGAAGTGCACGAAAGTTATTTAAATCCAGGGCATTCTTCCATTTCTTTCCATTCTTAAACGCTGTTGTAAGCAAACTGCACAACACTTTACATTAATGCTGTACAACTATTGTGCATTGTTAGGTTATATAATTGACTAACATTATCCAACAGAACCTCATTGTAAAGCATTAACCAATTGAGCTTTATTGTACAGTGCTACCGCTACCTGTGCATTAATTTAAACTCTTAAAGAAATAAAGTGGGGGTGTGACTTTTTGCACAGCAGATGCATGCTCTCATTTCTAACCTGCATCATCTCACCCGCATGGACCTGTCAATGCATCAAAGAATGCAAATACTGCATTGCCTACTTGTAGCTTTTTCCATGAGGTAAACATACTGTAGCTTGTTAGGAAAAAGTAAGTAGGTATGCAGGTGTATTAGCATACTGTACCACACTGAGACTACTGAGACAAAACTGAGGTCTCCCATAGCTCTGAGACTGAGAATACTGTGATCACCAGAAACCACTGTCATCTAATACTTCCTCTGCCAGTTTCCTCCATCTCAGAAAGTAAAACAAATAACATAATAAGAGGCTTTAACGTCAGCCCGTGCCAGAATGCAACAGTAACTGTTTAATGTTTACATGTCGCTGTCCAAAAAGATTGAGTTTGAGAACCAGCCCATTTCAGTTTATTCTGCCCCTCTTTTATATGCTCAGTTCTGGAATTCTTTCTCCTGTTTGTCTTGACATCACATTAAGATTTGGCGACTTACATTTACTTTTATGTATTTTTGCAGACACTTATTCAAAGTGACTTACAGTGCATTAAGTGTATATTTGTATACATGTCAGTACGTGTTTTACCTGGGAACCCACAACCTTGGTGCTGCTATTGCAATGTTCTGCCAGTTGAGGAAAACTTGCAAAGAAAATAGTTAATAATGCTGACGGACATCATTTTGGTTTAGAGTAAAATGAAGCCTGTTGCTAAATTTCAGAACTCCAGAGAATTCTATATTGTGACACCAAGTAAAAACACGTCATCAATTCACACAGATATGACTAAATTCCTCAATCTAGAAGATCTCTGAACCATCAGCTCACACTGAAATGAAACTTCTGGCATTATCATAATGCAGCTCTTGCCATAAACACTACAGTTAAATCTCAAAAAGCATCAACAATAGTGCATTGATGTGATAACTTTAAACAGAATGGTTCTCATGTAAGTAGTAACAGAGTTCTGGACATAAAAACAGGCTTGATGCAGGCTTCAAGATAGATTTGTATAGGACAGCTTTCCCAAATTTTGTTCTATCAAAATGGCTTCAGATGTCTTAAGATGTAGCGCACAGGTTGTGTGAACTGCTTTTGTGGTACTTGCTTTTGTTATGGTGTTTGTTTACTTAAGACATAAGGGACAGTAAATAAAACAATTTAACTTATTTTTGTGGTGAACTGTTTCTTTAATTTGAAACGTCTATTTCAGTTTGCTAAATATTTGCTACCTTTCCAGGACAAATCAAGCCCTGTAACAGAGAAGAGGCAGGTTCACCCACTCAGGCACAGCTCCGACTTCAGCCCAGCAACGTTGACCTCTAGAAAGTTCCTCTTTTGTCCCGGGCATCAGTGCCATGCCAAGGCTGCAGTCTGTGCCCCGTGAGCTGGCACTGCCAGCAGGCTGGAGCTGAAGAGGGTGGCACGAGCCATCTGGGATATCTCCAGGAGACGCACGGCAAACCTCACACTCATCAGCAGGTTTGAATTTGCACCATAATCACAAACAGATGCTCTCTTCCTTCTCCACCGCCCTCCTTCTGCCTGCTTTCTTCCCTCACTTTTGCTCAGTGTGAAACCTTTGACCTTCACCATATTCAGAGGAAAAGCCGGACCCGATTAAATGGCAAGAGGAAGAGAAACATTTGCATGTTTGCCTCCAAAATGTTTAGTATTATCCAGCACAATCCTAAGTGAAGCCTCTGTGATGTTTGATGCTCTTTTTATCTCTATGTGACCCACGTTCCACGTTAGATTTATGTTAAAAACTCCTGCTGTCTTTACTCTCATGCAGTCCTTGCACTCTCTGTCTTGTTGTTTTTGGCATATGATAAAAAGCCACACTGTTAATATAGTTTGATCTAGTAAATAATGCTGGAAAATGGACAAAGATGTTTGACCATTGGCCAGTCTTTATTTTATTAGTTGGTCTTGTTATCACATTTAGCAAAATGTTCTAATGTGATGTCAGGACAAGTGATTGTGAATGATTTGTATCCATGTAGTTTAACAGAAGGGTCTTTAATAAAGCGAGTTTTTTTGCCCTCTATGACATGTATTTCTTTTTACAGTGATGATTGATTATTGATTAACTTGACATTTTAAGACATTTAAATTAATTTAGCTTAAAAATCAATTTTCTTTATTTTTAACGGCAACTTCATTTGTTAACAGTTCACTTCTGTATGAGGAAATATTACGCTGGGTTTGTCAACTAAACACCTTCCAGTGAAGTTTTGTGGCATTCTGTTACTGACACATTATTTTGACTCTCTAAACCAGCCAGAGTTATACTGAAGGTCTAGTTTAGCCTCAGGGAAAACAAATTCTGGTTACCATAGTTACACATTCATTTCAAGAGATAATTACAATTATTTTACAGTAGATTTGGTTATTTTTAAAAATATAGTAAAAAACCTTCAAAAAGGTTGTGTGTGATTTCACACTTTTAATAAAGCAAAAAGAGAGTTTTCACCAGACAATGAAAGCTGAGAAAAACTGCTTCAGTGACATTTACCTGTAATAAAACATGCAGAGTAAAGTCTGCTGTAGACATGATCAGATGTCTCCCATCTCTATTCACCATCTTGTAGTCACAGTTTCCTTTCAGCTGTTAATTAGGGAATACGTTTATAGCTATAATCGTTTTTAGATATGTTGATAATTAAGGTTTGTGCTCAGATGGGCGCGAGACCCTTGCTGACTGACTCCAAAGATTCCTAGACCAATTCTACAAGTTTTTAATACATGTTTAAGTCTGTGAAATACATATAAATATTGTAATCTGTAAGTGAATGACATGCATTCACATTCTAAACCAATGAGCAGAGCCGTTCTGTGGGTGTGGATCCCACTTGGCTCTACTTATAAACCAATAAGGGCCTCTGGTTCAATTAAGCACCTCTGCTCAATAAATCCGCTTAGCTATCTCTTGTGCTCCACCCTGCTGGCTACTGTAATCACATTAAGTCTTTTCTTCCAGCCTTATGTCCAGTTGCTCAGCCATTGCCACACGGGTTTTTATTGATCCAGCGACTCTTATGGTCAGTGTTGCATCAAACCACGCTGCCTGGCCAGCCTAATGCAGTCAATAATTGCCCTGCGAAATGGCCAGTGCAGTCAAGACAACTTCATCAGCCCTGGGACTAAGGCGCTGTAGCGAGGTTAGGTCTGGAGGGATTGGGGAGGAGCTGGCAACGTTTCTCCGGCACCGTGCAGAACACCATCCATAGCTCCCAGGGGCCAGGGATTAATGATTTGTGTCTTTCCGCTACAGTGGCACATTGTGCCGGCGCCACAGATAAAAAAGTCTCCTCCCACAACATCTGGCACCAGCCCTCTGTACTGCATTAGATGGGCTCACAGTGGCAGGAGAAACTCCTCATCTTTCACCCACTAGCTTTCATTGCCAGCGCTGTGGTTAACCAGGCCACACTCTGGAAGAGGGCTCTTACCAGGAATGCACTCTGCTTATTTTTTTGCTGACTGGTTTCACAGACTGCTAGGGTACTATTAAGTGTAGCTGCTAAAATGTGCAGCAGATGTTGTCTGATGTAGTGTCAAACTCAGAAATAGTACAAGAAATTGAACTCTCATGTTTTCATCATTTATTTATGTAACATGCATATAAACTCTATTGGTATGTGCCTATAGGAGGAAAAATACATTTATACAATCAAATGATCCTTGAATCTGATTGGACAAGAGATGTTTCGCACTTGCTTGTTGTATCGCTATGCGACAGTAACCATTAAAATGATACTGAAATAAAGTTAGGGACCAAAATTTTGTGACCTCTTTACACGTTTACCTTTAGAATTTTTTTCTTATTTACATACTTTCCATTGTCACTTAATATTTCATACATTTAAATTCCAAAGGCAAGTTGTTATACAAACTATGTGACGTGTGGCTGTATCCAACAAAGAGTTTTTCTACCCCTTTAAAGTCAAATTAAATGTGTTGAGATGTTGCTTTTGTTGCCTGGTTGTTCAGGAAGTGTTTAAGGTTACACTAAGGGCATTTTGTTCTTGTGAGATATATCGATTCATTTCTCAGTTGCTAAGTAACCACAATAATTACATCTTTTAAGCAGCCAGTCTGATTTTCCTGATTTTGTGATGGCATGATGAAGAGGTTTGTTTATGTGTGATATTACTAATTTAAAAAGAAAAAAAACAAGGAAGTGCACAGAGGCATGTGTATTTGTTTTTGAGATTTGTGAGTGTCTTTGTTCCAGACACACATAGTAGCTGTGTACTGTACGTGACGGTCTGGCTGTACTGTTATAATAATTTATATAAGATTACTTAAAGAGTTTTAAATGTTTCTTGAAAACATCAGTGTCCCAGGATGCTGCGCTTTACTGCTATTTAACGTTGTAGCATTATTACTGCTGTAGGGTTTTAAACCATCATGTATAATTTTGTCCATTTTGTTTAAAAAAATTTGCCAGCTCTGCTCTAAATATTTACTTTGGCAGACCTTTAACTCATCTTAACAGAGTCATTTACATTTGAGTTATCTTCTTGTTGAGAAGCTGGTATAAACACACAGGGATTCCTGGAGTGCATTGCAGTGATATAATAAGAAACTTTAAATAAAATGATGATTACACAAAGGCGTAATTGCATTGTTTAGGAGAACTGAGCTAACATACTGCAAGTTATATTCATTAAAGTCTGTTAACTTGATTGCCAAATGCTTTTGTGCATCACGTAATGTATTTGTACAGTACAAATGAATATACTGATTCATATATGATACATGGAACATAATGTTATTTCAACAATGTGACGCTTTAGGTGTGACATCTGTAATGAACTTGCGAATATAGGAGAATAATATAATTAAGACGACTACATTCCTTACTAAACATCCTGAATTGATCTATAGTCAAGATGATTTAGCAAAGTAAAATGCGTTTCATCTTACATGGGCCAGTTTTTTTGGTCTACATCTAAGCTCTACCCATAACACCAACATTTACCATAACTTACCCTAAAATTCTTATATAATGCATAAACGTAGCGTGGAACCTAATTCCAACAATCTGATTGGTTGATATAAATGTTAATCAGGGAACACATCTGGAACACAAAATCACGGTGTTCATTGATTTATTCTTTGTTTTATGCTCATTGTTAGCTTTGCATTGTTAAGCTTTTATATAAAAGTATCAAATCACTGAACAAATCATGTTGTATATCATTTAATAATGATGAGCTATGCTTGTGGGTTTTCTAGTTCTGTTATTAATGTTATTCAGATTGTGATACTCTGAATTCACTGGAATGCACGTTATAAACTGCTACAATATAATTTATGTTAATGTCTAGTATAGAACCTTCAGCAGGGTGGGGGTGTTGAGGGTCCTCTGCGGCACGAGAAGCGTATGTGCTGGGGATGAGGCTCTCCGCGAGCACAAGGTTCGAGGGTGATTATTCTCCGGTGCATTCCAGTTGATACGCAGTGTTTGACAGATCTGCACCCGGAATGTTATGAAGGAACGTGCCGCAGATGGCGTAATTAGAGGAAGCTGAGCCAGGCTGTGAAATTTATCTTTGATCAGCACCTTCTCGCCAGATTGTCATCTGTGTTAATATGATGATAGCAGAGCAGAGATGGATGGAAACGACTCGGCAGCCTGGGGTGGGAGTCCGTCCCTGCTCATCTCAATTCCGTCTTAATTCTTTGTTCGCCACACGAAAAGTACCGCAACGAATTCAGACCGTAAGCTGTACTTTAAAATGCGCAACAGTCATCGAAGACTTTTGGATAGTTTCCATGTTACTTTAGACTACATTTAGACTAAATACAACTTATTTCTTTTTTCAGTTTTGTTTGTAGTGTAAACATACCAAACTCAAGCAAATATACTTATTCTGTCACATATGGAATGGAATATTAATTATAATGATAATGTAAAATTAATATGTAAGTGCTTACAAGCCAGCATTACTTAAACAGTACAGAGACTTGCCTTCACACAGAGTAAACTGGAAAAACAACTGTGGAAGGAAACGTCATGTTGCTTTGGGATTATTTGCCCTAAATGTTTTAGTTCTTGAGAGCCCATGTTGTTGGGAAATGTGGATGTGAGGAGAGCAGAGGGACTCTGGGACATGTTTGGCCCTGGGCCCCGCTCACTGGCCCCCTCCGGGGATAGGTGAGAGTCTGGGGAGAATGGTTAGAAGGACTGTGAATGTAGCTTTAGGGTCCTGTCACAGATGAGGTCCACACTCCGCTTTCATCTGAACGAGCCATTAAGTGTAATGACGTGTAGGTGTAATGGAATGTGCTTGTAACATCTGCGCTGAGAGAGAAAGGGAGAGCGAGAAAGAAAGAGATAAGGAAAAAAAGTAGAGAAGGGACAATGTTAATAGAATTGCAGATACACTGTAGGGGGGAAAAGCTGTTTTTTTTCTTCTGCTTTATTGCTGTAAGGTCCATCTGGTGCCTATGTGTGTTATTTTGTATGTGTGAACACCATTGTGTGTGTGTGTTGCTAAACTAAAGGAATATTCTTTAAATATATGAATGTATCATAGAGATGAAAAGTAGCATTGCAAAATTGTCACACATAATGCACTTAGATAATACGACAATAGATTTTTCATTTTACTCATTTTTTTATTATCAATATTATATGAACTAGGTTAAAGTAGGTATTCATTTTTAAGGTAATACTTAGGGTTAGGAAATCTAACAAAACCATAATTTTAAGTGTAAGAAACAGTAATATTGATGCTTGAAAAATGACATGCTGTTGTCCTCTACTCCTCAGCATTATCTGAGTCTGTTTAACGGCTCTTAGTGTTTGTAAATACTCCTCATAAACAAATCTAGTCTGCTTCTTGTGTGTGTGTGTGTGTGTGTGTGTGTGTGTGTGTCTGTCTGTGTGTCTGTCTGTCTGTGTGTCTGTCTGTCTGTGTGTCTGTCTGTCCGTTCTTGTTTTTCTACCATTTTGGTACACAAGGATGGTAAAAGTCACACACACCTGCATTGTGAGGACCAGCTAGCAGTACCCACCTGAGGGAAATTAATAAACATAAGTTTCTGTAAGGTTAAGTTTAGCGATTGGATAAGGATTGGGGGATAGAATATAAAGTTTATACAGTATTAAAACCATTATGTCTAGGAAACGTCCCCACACACCTGAAGTGTGTGTGCCCTTGTATGTTTGGGCCCCCACATGACCCCACTCATCATTGAGATACTGGGTCACAACACCCACCCCAAAGCCTGCTTATAATAAGTAATAATGTGATATTTGCTTTCATGCCTTAAGCGGGTGGAATGTTTGGACCTCCCATTCAGACACAACAGGAATTTGGCACTAAATGTGCACAGGTGCACTGAGAGTGAGAGAGGAAAAAAATCCATTTCAACATCTGTGTCAGTGGCTGTTGCTTTCTCCCTAAAAACGATGAGAAGCAGCTTTAAATAGCTCCAAAATCTGGTGCTGGGCCAAACATGTGTGCCATGATCAGAGAGGTTTAACAGGGAGGCATGGAGGATTATATTTACCATAGACATTATTAGACTCAATTTAGGGGGCCTTTAGAGATGTTTCATCTCGGCCCCCCTAAAAATCTGTGATTAACTAATCTGTCAGCATGCCTGAAAGTCTGTGTGTGGTCAGAAAACATTTACTGCAAGTTAAGTTGCAAGAGACACTGTTCAGCAAGCAGCGCTGCCTCGCACGTATGTTGCAGTAAAATCACCAAATTAACTTCTAAAAGTTCTTTATTTGTGAAACCCAAAATAGTTTTTCTTTGACCTGAAGATCAACATGATTTAGTGTTTTTGTTTATAGAAGCAAAATGTATGCCCTAATGTAACTGGGACAGTATATGTAATAAAAATAATTCATTCTAATGTAATTTTTAAAATGTCAGTCAAGCAAGATTCAAACCCTCAACCTTTTATGCTCGAGGCAAACAAATCCCACTGAGCCACATCAACTCAGGCTCAGAAAAGGGTTTCATTCCACCTAAAACTAAATGCTAGAATCACCTTTGATATTTGCTTGCGTTTTCTTACTTCTCTGTATATATCCACCCTCCCATGTGGCAGGTTTTCAGCTGAATCTAGACTGAAATGTTGCTTCTTTTATACTGCACTGTCTCTCACTCTCTCTCTGGTGCGGATGTCCCTGTGTGAAGATCCATATGCTCTGCAGCTGGTGTAAAGCATGTGTGCTTGTTGTGTAAATCAGTAAACTGTGCTTTGTACAGAACAGGTAGACATGATGTTTAGAAGAATGTGTCATGTTCTTTTTCAGAGATACCTACAGTGACGTTTCTTTGGCATTTAAGTGTTTGACAACCTTTTGTATGAAGCTGCAGGTATGCGTCTTTGAATGCCGCCTAGACTGTTTACTTTGCTGATGATTACCGTTTGCCTTAAATAGAGACGTATGCTGTTTAAAATTGATTCATTTACTTTAGCATGATCTTATTAGTAATTGTAGGTGTTTCTAGGTAAAGTGTGTTTGTGGCACATACACTTTGGTACATTTGGGTAGGCAGTACAAAATTAACATATAACGTATTAAATGGCAGTGATTTCAAACAAGTGTGATGCTGTTTTAATGTGTATTAAAGCAATTATATCACCTTTACAATACAATTTATACAATTTAGGTTGCATTAAACTCAGAATATTTCTTTAATATTATCTGAGAGAAATGTTTACCTTTTCATTCTTGTGAAAGTTGCCTTCTGTCTGTTAACATCTTCACATTTGCCAAGATGTATCAGGCTGCTTATCGGTCATGCTATTCAATTGAGTGATTTAAAAAAAGATCATAAACCGCTACTAAAGCGGTTTAGTAGAGTGAATGTTATGTGTGCCATTTCCTCCATCAAGGCTGCTTATTATTCAGGTTTCTGGCTAAGTGGCTGCCATTCTAAAAGGCACCTTACACAGACGTTAACCCATCTTCAGATGTAATGTATTACTGTTGAAAGAATCAGCCAATGAGAGAAGAGCCCTAATGCTTCTTGTAGAAGGGTGTGATTTTTGAGCTGAAAATTGGGGCCTGTCAGTTTAAAAAAAAAAAGGCATTGCCGGGCTGTCGAGTCATTGCGTTTTTCATTTGAAGCGTTTCTGAGGCAGAAAACATTGTGCTGTTCCTACCATTATTACCATACCAGCTTTACACAGAGACATTGAAAATCTAAAGGTTTAAAAACATAAACCTTTGTTTAATTCACTCACCTTTGTTTCACTAATTATAATACAGGATGTGTGTGTCTGTGGGTGTGTGTCCATCTGTGTGGGTGTGTGTTTGTCTGTGTGTGTGTTGCCAAAAGAAGCCAAGTGTATTTTCTTTTTAACATAATTTGATTGCACGGCTGCACATAGAAGCTTGCTTGACTGTCTGCATGGCAGCACTTACTCTCCTGATGAACTCTTCTGTTAGACCGCTTTTATCAAATACTTACTGCTTTTGATGGCATCTTTGAATTTGACATGTATTTCACACACAGTAATGGAACTGTATTATGCGGCAGCTGTTTGAGGTTTTCTACACTGCTGAAACCGTTTGGTTGGAGGTGTAAGATCAAAGCAGAGAGCTTGTCCTCAGAGGCACGATCATCATTTCTTTTTTCTTTTTCTGTCTTTTGCAGTGTAGGGTTAACAAAGCCACTGGAATCTACCCGTCCCCCCTCTGATGAATGAACTCTCGGCTGTGATCAGTTCAGAGTTGAGTTGCAGAATTGACCTGTTCTGACCTGCAAATAATCACTAAACTCAAAATGACTGCTTTCAGAGACATGCGCGTGTGCAACCAGATGAATATGTCTGCAATAAATCACATGCAAGATACTTATTTGGGTGTTGCAAGCATGCAGAATGCAGAGAAGTGGAAAGTCCCAAATTTTGTTAACAGGGTTGCAATAATTACAATCCTTATTAAAAATAAATAGAATTTTTTTCTTTTTATTATTATGTAGTTCAACCTGAACAATGTTAAGTGCCAATTTTGATTATTTTGGAAAAAACATAACATTTTATAATCATTTTAGCATCCTATTCCTGTAAAATACTCCTGTGGAATACATATATATATACACACGCACAAAATGTCTATATTTTAATATACTGTATATGTTAATATGTTCAATATCTGTGTGTGGTTATAAGTGCAGTTTAGCGTCTTAACTGCATTCAGTCTCCATGTGTTTGCTCAGTGTCCACAGGTGCCAGTGATGACCTTACATCTGTTTCCCCTTCCTCTGTTCCATTTTCCCCTCCCACTCTTCATAATACCATTAACCTGTCTGTCCTCACAGGGATCACTGTAATTTACTTTCTATTATTAAATTCTACTAATGCTTAGCAAAAGGGAGCAAGCTCTGATTTTAACGAGGAAGCTGATTTGAACACGCCGGTTATATTCACATATTTTCTTTTCCTGTGTTATTTCTCTCCTCTCAAGGCTGATGTGTATTAAAGCACGGCTCTTTTAAAGTGGGTAATTATGTTCATACAGGATGAAAATGTGAAGTATGAAGATAAAGCTTTGAAGTGAAATCATTTAACATCACAACACAAAAGCAGGAGTGACAAAGTTCCTCCAAACTAAGTAACTAGAATCTCAAGGAAGGCCAAATATCATGTCGCATTTACTTGCATGTGAAGTTAAAGAAAGCGCCTGTAATAGCCTTGAATTACTCGCAAGTATTTCATGAGTAAATACAATCCTCTGGCTATGGACGAGGGGCATTTGAAAGCGTTTGCATATGAATTAATTAAGCAAAATATAAGCTGCGATTTAAAACGCTAATTAAACTTGATTAGTGGAAAAACTAAGTAGTAAGAACACAACTTTGCTTTGTAAAACTGGTTGTTAATATACATGCGTGTTGTCCCCTTTTTAACTAAACGTGTCTTTCAGAAACATCTGGTACACATTTAACGTCGTTCCTCCAGTGACACTAATAAAAACCACACACTACCATGTGCACTGGCCAAGAAAGAGAGAAACTCAAATTATTTACTTGTTTTCTAAAGGAAACCGGCACTCACCAGTGTGGGGTCTGAGTCATGCCGCCTGTTTATTTGTAATGAGTTCCTTTCTCAACACTGTATTATATGTCATTTCTTCCAGGGCACAGTTCATCTGAGGAGTTGCATCACAAAAGCACATCACTGACGCCACATACAGCATGCAACACTGGCGCTGTCTCTTGGAGAGAGCGGCTTGGAGACCAAAAACAAACACATCTATCCGAACCAATCCCTTATAAAGCACCAACGACCCCCTCAAAAGCTGTTTTTCTTTCAGAAATCTGGTTTGTGTTACTCTCGCACGGAGCGACACAAAGAGAGTGTTATCTACTTACAAGGGGATTCGGATCTGTTCTGAAGCGCAGCTGTTTTCCCTCCCCGTTTCAACTGCTTTTGGACATTGTCTGAGGGAAAACATCTTGATCTGTTTTATTCTTCTGCTGTTTGTAAATGTTTCTGCTTGCTTCCATTACATGCTGTTGGGGGAGAGGAGCAAATAGCAATGGTTCAGGTTTTCCAAAACAGTAAGCTCATTGTATTAAAAAACAGTGTCATAGACATCTTCTGCATGTAGGGCTTCTTCCAGGTAATTGCTCTCCTATTAGTTTCTGCCCAGTGCATCTGACAGATATGAATTGGATCTTGCCATGCAACCTGCTGATTAATGACATTTAAAATGGGGTCTTAATTGTTGGGGAAAATGTGTGAGGTGAAAGAGAGGAGTGATGTTCTTCTTCACACACCTGTGATTAGAGTGCGTGAGATGCGTTTGTCTGCCTTCCTTCTGATTTGGGCGGATGACCCCGGGGGTGGCACTCTTGCAAGTTGGGGGTATTAAAAGAATAGTTCACAAATTAAAATATAACATTTGCTCTTCCTTGTTCCAAGCCTATATGGGTTTGGAACATCAAGAGTCTAAAATAGTAAATAATAATGTAATTTTTTACTTTGGTGAACTTTTCCTTTAATACCCATATTAAATTGATTTAATACACACATCTGCGAGGAACAGAACAAGAGGAATTCTATCAGCACACACACCCATAATTAACCTGATGCTATGCACAGCTGGTCACCTCTACTCCTGCACCACGGTGAGTGTGGGTGGCACGGCAGCAGCGCTAAATCAATCTGCGTTAATTGCAATGCCCTTCTGCATTCTGTCATGGTCCCGAACCACCAGTGCTGCACCGGCGTGTGCTGTCAGATGGCCATATTTCACATTCTCGTATCCGTTGAATTACAAGTGGACCACCACAACATATTTGGGCCAAGATGATTGACACGTTACAGTCTGAAACTATGACTCCATATCAGTTTCCTGGAAAGCTGAGGGGCTGTCACTTAGTCTAATGATCAACTGCGCTCGTTCAATCTAAAATGCGCCCAGAGCCAGGAATGGTTTTGTCATCAAAAGCCCAAGCCAGAATCCTGCTGCGCTTCGCATTGATGCTAGAGTTAACTTTCAATGAAGAGACGTTATCTGCCAGCACGTCTGAGAGTTTGCATGCAGCATGACTACAGTAATGTCATTTCCACAGCCGCAATACCTGCGTGTTCTTCGGCCAGCGTATTTACACATTCATAAGTCATGAAATGAAAACACAACAGGAAGTATGAAGAACAGATGTGCCAAACTCTGCAGTAGGACTCATCAGGGAACATTGACAAATACATCTTTGAACTAAAGAACCTGATTTTTCAAATATACGCAACATGACATACGTTTCCTGTGATTCATTCGTTGGGCCACATCCTCTAACGTCAGAGCGCAATCAAAGGATATGCTCCTTGAGACATTATGGCTCTCATAAAACCTCTCATCTCATTAGCCTGAACTGCTAACAGCACAGAATATTCATATGTGATTTTATTGACTGCACGTGATTAGAAAGCCAAAGAGACACGAGATGTTCCTCTATCAATCACTTCTCTAACATTGGACCTGACCTTCCTGTGAAAGTTTTTGCATCAGCTGAGCCTTTCAACTATATTACCAACAGACCCTCGTTAGATATTATCCCAAGGGGGCTTTGAGGGACGGGGTATGTGGGGTGGTAGGGGGAGAAATGAAGACATTTGTTGGAGGTCGACCTCTTTCTCACATGCTTGTGATGGAGCTATGGATTAAACAGCTGGAAGCGGATCCCTGGAGACCACTGAGATAGACGCTCTGCACTATAGCAGTAAAAATCCATCACACGTATTTCAATCGCTCCAGCAGCATTAATAGACACTACTGTTCTTTAATATTTGATGAACTGCCTGGTTGGGCCTTCTAACGGTGAGGAGAAAAGGGTAATCAAGCAAAAGTTAATAGAGGAGAGAGAGAGAGAGCAGTCTTTCCATCCATTTTTAATCCTGACAGGGAAACGAAGTAAATAAAATGGAAACACAGTGACATGTACAAATACATACATACATACTGTGGCACAGACGCTTGTATTGTACATTCATGCACAGCGTTGGCAGCGACCCAAATCAGACAGCACACACAACTGCACACACAATTTGAAACTGAAACTTTATATTTATTTTGAAAGGTGGATTGTAAATAAATACTAAAGATTCAGGATGACAGGTGAGTGCATAGGTATGACAGCGAACAAAAATAAGCTTGTAAAGGTGAATTAACTAGTCTCAACTAAGATATAAGATAATTTCTGTTTTTCCAAAGTCTAATCATTTCCATGTTTCTGTCACCAGATCAGAGACTGACAGAAAAGGCCTTTTATTCCTGCAACTGCTGTAATTAAGGGAAGAGCAAATAAGGTATTGGCAAAGACCCATGACTACATATGGAACCCATTCATCCACCATTTGCCAGTGTGCTCTCAACCTCCATGCCTGTATGTTTCACAAGCGCTTGCATCCATTTGTTGAGATTTGTCAAAACTAATATGAAATCAAATTGGTTCAAATGCTTGCACATGTTTGAGTGTCTAACCTGCCATAGCACACGGGCAAACGGTGGCTGAAACCGTGTGGTGTAGATAATAATTGCAGACAGGTGAGCTGGGCCACAGTAAGATTGTTTGTTCTTGACATTGAAGGATGAAAAGGCTTTGACATTGTGAACCGCACTAGAATCATCTTCTGTGTTGCCAGAGGTGTGCAGATCAGACAAACAGAAAGAAGCATTTACTTAAAAATGATAGTCCCAAAGCCCCAATGCTGTTTTCTATAATGGGAATATCCCCGCCCCCTAAAACATGTCTTGGCCTTCAATAACAAATAGAAAAGTGCTGTTCATTCTTGACACCTAAACAAAAGGCTATTGGCATTATCATGCAGTAACACAGTAACATTCTGTTTTAATTGCAAATTAAAATTCATGTCAAGCCATTTATTGGGATTTTGATTTTGTCTATAACTGCTTTGGTTATAATGCCCCATAACATTTCCCCAGTTAACGAAGCCATCCAGAACAAAACTATTGTAAACCTTTAAAACAAACAAAAATCTGCAATTAATCTGTATTACTGTATTACTGAAGCCCATTACACCATATGTGCTGAGAAATACTGTTGTTATTGCATCAGTCTGAGGATCAGTGTGTCACCGAAGGCCTAAGGTCTTGCTTACTCCCCACAGCTCTGCCGTCAGGAGAGATCCACAGAATCGCCCTTTCAGGGAGTGTTTATGTAAACCAGGGCAAATTATTCCACCAATTACAGGGTCGTCAGGGTCAGCACAGCTTGGAAGGGAGGATGGAATCCAGGCTGGGCCGGGCCGTGTGGAGAGGGGTTCAAACATCTGCTGTGAGGGCAAAGAGTGGAAGAGGATCTGGAAGCCAGCCCTTGCTAAACAGCCAACCCACAAGAAGATACTTGCTGCCTTAACTGATAAATCAAAGCGGAGGAGGACCTGCCAAAACAGAGACAAAATGATGATTTTGATTCCAGGTGAGAGTGGGAGGAACACAATGGAAAAAGACGAGAAGAAAAAAAGATGTGCACTTAAAACGAAGGCAACAGTTTGCATGACTTTTTTTTACCTGAATTATTTAATGTCTTGACTGAACATTAAGTACCAAGTTATCATACCATGACAAAAAAGCTATTATTATAACTTATTGAGAAGCAGCTTTATCTCATCAGCCTAAAAAGGTCTATGCATTTTGTTGCCTTTAATTACATAGTTTAAATGTAATTTAACATTGTTTGTGTTATGTGCTTTTATATATTTTAGAAGGGAAATGCACATATTGAGAGCAAAGAGCTTGTTGTCTTTTAATGTAAAACGGATGTATAATGTAAACATACATCCGGATAAACAGTCAAACTATGCAACAATATAAATGATTCATGCTGCAAAAACATGCTGGGATGAGGGTGAAAAGGACTGAGCCACAAAACAATTTGTGACAGTGTGACCCATTTAAAAAAAATGCTCATCCAATCCGG
The DNA here is from genome assembly GCA_036877545.1 of Yasuhikotakia modesta. Classification (NCBI taxonomy): domain Eukaryota; kingdom Metazoa; phylum Chordata; class Actinopteri; order Cypriniformes; family Botiidae; genus Yasuhikotakia; species Yasuhikotakia modesta. The sequence continues at coordinate 36,000 of JBAJNP010001291.1, read as the reverse complement.
CTAAAAATCTCTAAATAAAGAAAAAAAGCAGTACCCTAATCCTAATTTTTGGTTGCATTTACAAATTTGGCAACACCTTTATCCCAGCAACATTGCTTTCAAATAGTCTTATTTTAACAGTACATGTCGGACTAAAACCTATTACCTAGCATCAAGCCCTACTAATTGAGCTACAGGAATATAACTAAAGTTCCAGCATAATTTAATGATAAAGAGTCATTATTTTACAGTGAGAGTGAAGATGGGGGAGGTGCAAGAACACAGAAGAAAACTCTGTTCAAGTGGAATGATTGGTTTCTTGTCGCTTCAGTGATCATATCCTTCCCCCACCTCTTTCTCTCTCTCTCTCTCTCTCTCTCTCTCTGCTAGGGGAAAATGTGAGAACCAGATGTAGAGCCTTGACTGCAGATGTGCTCGCTTAGAGGCCAAGAATACAGCTAATCTCAGGACCTGGGAAACACACTCATGTGAACACACAAACACAGACACGCCAAACATTTCTGAAGCCATCCTTCATTTTGAATAATTCATTTAGGAAATGATAATAGCACTATGCTTCAGTCTAATAAAGAGCGTCAGTCTCTCGTTAAAACCAGATCCTGCTTGCCACATTTTAGTTGCTTCCAGGAATCATAGGAATGAGAGACACTCTGTGCTCCTTTATTTACTTAGCAGATGATAACCTCTCACCACACGCACTCTCAACAGAGTTAAAAACATGCTCTCCTCTCTCCCGCAAACAGCCTAATGGGTTTAAATGCTCTCAAATATTAATGCATGTCCTTCAGACACTACAAGCCAAGCCCATTATTATAACAAGCAGTGGCCTCGCGGACTGGGACAGCACAAAATGAAAACTCATTATTAATGAAATGAGTGCAAACGTTAAAGTTATAAAGCGAGTAAGAGCATTTCTTTTACATTACTATAGCCGTGCATTAAAAACAGTCGCTTCCATTATGTCCGTTGGTGAAGTTATAATTGTTTGAGCTTGCAAATAAAACTAATTAAAATGTATTGAGGATAAATGTGTAGGAGTTATATGTTATATACCCAGCCATTAAAATTGTACAATTCAGATGATTATTTTGAAATTGTATAATAAATGAATAAAGAAGGAGGTGATTTGATTTATCACAAACACTCTATAAACCCCTCAAATGACAATATATAAAGGAAAAACAGGGTGTGGGAGAATTGAGCCTTCCACTCAGTTCTTGTCCTTTATTTTTGTTCTGTTCATTCTTTCACTGTCAATAGGTATTGATTGGCCCACATTTGCCATGCAGTGTGCACCTTATGTTGTTGGTGTGTGTGTGTTACAGTGTGTAGTGATGCGTGTTTACGTGTGTGTCAGATTTGTGGCAGCTGTCAGCTGGTGTCTCCCCAGGATGAGCTCAGCACAGCACAACCCATCTCCAGGACCCTTTGACCCCTGCATTCCCTTCAGGGACCAATAACACATCCCTTGATTTAGTGCTGGGAGGTTTCATAGTACTTATGTTTATTAAGCAGCATGCAGAGCTGGGCCTCCCTAGCAGGACTTTGGGGGTAATCACCTCCTATCTATCTTAGGCTGGTTTGTGAAGGGAGGATGCCACACATGACTGGTAACAGACAGCCAATGAGAGTTCCTGTGGTGAAGGAAACAAGCTCTTTAGGTTATTAGAAATTTTATGATTTTGGCTGAACTAATTTATGATCGGTTATGGAAATGCGAGAAATCAGATTTTATCCTTCATTGACATGGAAGAGAAGGCTCTGGGTTTTAGTCACTTATTTATTCCCAACAATAACACTGGGTGTATAGCTAGTTTATTATTTTATAGTTTTTCCATGTGCAAATGTGTAATTTATATTTTTATGTATTTATTATTATTATAAACAGATTTATTAAGTTTTCGTATTTCCTGTTCATGAAAGTGTACATAAATAAATGCTGTAGCAAGTTCACAAATGTCAGACTAAATATTCATTATGAAAGATCTGTTTGTGTTATAGCCTGTTTGTGTTACATCTGTTGCGGCTCATTTATCTTGCACATGGTAACATTTATTTTGTTTTTATTTTGTATTTTGAATATTCAAATTGTTCATGGCAAAGACCAGATAAACTTTATGGCCAGATAAGACTCTTGTTTCACCTTATATAGAAGTGAATGGGAAAAGTGCTGTTGGCAGGTGTGTCACAATCATAAATACACAGAACAAAGAGTAAAGCTGCATTCAGTTAAGTGTTTACTTCGCCTGTTTACTTCGACACAGTGTGTAGGATCAGTATGTAAATATGAGTGTAATATGAATACGTCATGCTACATCAGCCAGGTTTGCATTGTCATATGACCCGTGTTATTATTGACCAAGATGTATTAACAACAAGCACAAAATGAATTTACACAGGTGATGTTAAACAAATACAATTTAACCAGGAATATCACTTACACTTTGTCAGAGCCCCCTCACAGTTTTTCTATATTTTCTCTTTTTTCTGATCCAGATCCAGTACTGTACTTCCAGTACAATAATCATGACAGAGGCTGTAGACCATCTAAAAACAACTCGCATACTCTTGAATGAGGATTCATGCTACTACTACAACTTCATAGCAGGTAATTAGATGTATTCAGGTGCAGGGTAACATTTTCTGTGTGAATAGTCATAAACAAAAAAAAATGCTTAAAGACATGAAACAGTATGAAATTAATTGAGTGCTTCTTTTTTTATCTTGTTTGGAGTTTGACAGCCCCAGTTTCTGTTTGCTTTCGACAGTATGTAGAAGAGCAACATGAACATTCTCCTAACACATATCTCTTTTTATGTTCACAGGGAAGAAAATCATGTTGGAGGACTTCTTTGTAAGACTTATTAACTGTTAATTTCACTTTAAGATCTAGCCAGACATTATTTAAGTTGGTGTCAACATGCATATTTTCATAGAACATCAGTGACCCACATAGAATAGCTACCGAGTCCTTCAGGTGTTGTCGGATGTACAGACAGGCCTGTGCATCAACTCTACTGCTCTGAGAAAACTCCCAAAGTCACCTTTCCCTGAAGCCCATGACAGAGAGGTGGACGCAGGTATGAGTGGCTGTCATACACTGGACAGTTTTGTACCAGTCACCTTGTCTTTCCTTTCAGTACCTAGTGAGCATTTTCTTTCTCCATGAGTGCTTGTGTTTGGCCTGAGGGAAACCTAATGATCCTCTGTCTGTTCTGGTTTGTCATGTTGTCTACACCTCTCCCTAGCTTCACCACAAACCACAGCCTCCCCTCCACCATTTCCAGCCCTAATGCTGCAAAATCGCAACTTCCCTGTGCCATTACAAAAACAGGACATTTAAGGTCAATAGTACATAATAGCATATCACATTGGCGTCATAAGGACAATTTGCAAAAACAATTTTTGTGATATTTTCGGCTTTATATCTTGTGAATAAAAATCCAATTTCCCTGTATTTTGAGTGAGAGACAGATTTCTCGCTTTTTCTATTCTCTTCTTTTGTGGAGACAAAAGAATAGTGGTGCCTTGAATTGCCGTTGTTAGCAGAGCTCAAATATGCAGATTTAAATGTGGTTATTACTTCCATTCCGTTCATTTCAGCTGTCGCTAACTGCACTTAATTAAATCAGATTGATTAGACCTTTCCTAGACGTCCCCCACAATCAAGTAATTATGACAAATAGAGGAGTGGATACAAACTCAAGGTCTCCGGACTTTTTTCCAGGAAAGGTGTAGTCCTGATGTCATCTCATGCCACTGCAGAGGAGAACAGGAGAGAAGTGTGACATTATGAAAATCTTGCTGCACTTCATTGCAGGAAAGAAACTAGCATTAGCTGTATTTGAGGTGTAAGGGGTTTTGAGAAGACATGGATGGCACTTCTTTGATATTGAAGAATATGGTTGGAATACTGCATGGTTGTTTGTGTTGTGGTACCGAAGCGAGGTTTCAAAAGATGTTTGTAGACCCATAGACCCGCCAGTTTCTTATTACAGAGACCACGCCCAAATATCTTTGCTGTTTTCCCTCAAGAATTTAGCAAATTCAGAAAATGCCTGTTGTGCTGATTTTAAATAAAACATAACTGAGATCTCTAGTCTGTTTAGTTATGAAAGAGTGGGTGATAATCCTCACATCTCCTACATTTGGCAAGGCGAGACAAGGCTAACTTTAAATGTTTTCACAAGCGTAATAAAAATATAAAATGTCTTATTCCTGTTTTCAAAAATTGATTCATTGCTATTTTCACATAATCAGAATAATAATTGCATAGGGGATTTTCAATACTTCTTCCTGAGTGCTTTTGATGCAAACTGTTTTGTGCTAAAAGGCTTTGAAGGACGTTTATTGTTCCCAAAATGGAAAACGCCCTCTGTTCAGCATCTCTCAAATGTATGATTAAACGTTAATGTTGAAGATATTGACAGGGCATTTTGAACAACAAAATGAAAGAAAGATGGGTTGGCAGAAACCAGAGGGATATAAAATCCCCCCCTAGGAGTCGTTGAGTTAATATTGTTGCTGAAGTGTTTCTTCAGCTTTGATTGTAATTTTGAGAGGAAATTATCTCACTGGGGGGGTGGCATTGTCCAACTGTGAGTGGCGTTCACATTAATACAATCTTGCTCTCGGCTCCTTTTTTCTTTTAATGTTTTGTCCTAGTCAGACTCTGATAACATCCAGCTGCAGAGGCATGTTGATGCCACTAACTGTTGCCTCGGATATTGACCGCATTCATAAATTGGGCTCTTTGTAGAAGCTCTTTCCTTATCTTCCTATTGCACAGCTCTTTGCTTCATGAAACGGCTTGATCCTCCAGACCAGAGAATAAAAGCTATCAGATAAGAGTCTGAATGCTTCTCTCTCAATTCATTCACCCTGTGTAACCGAAGCAATGTTTGCCTTCGTTGTTTTCACATGTGGCTGTACACTTTTAATACTGTGTGTTTTGTTGTGCACTTGGTGTCATAACGGAAAGGCCTCATGTGACGAGAAACACTTGATCAACAGTTCATTTCTTTACTCTTTTTCGTCTCTCTCCATTGATTGGACAATAGGAGAATGATCTCTTTGTAAAATCGACTCTCTTAGATGTGGCACGGACACTTGGCATTCATATTCATTTAATTATTGAGTGCATTATTACTTTCAAAGCATTTTCCACCCTTCTAGCGTAATGGCTTTTCGCTTTTTCTCATGACATTTCCTTTCATAGGCGGCTGCACCTCCAGAAATTGCTCAGCTTGTCTTTGACAGCTCCAGTCTCTTTGCTCACATGCCTGATCAGACAAATCATCCGTGTCCTAATTGCCACACTATCATGCTGACACAACCTGGTCATACCACAGAACCAGTAACACTCACGCCTTTTTTACAGCATTATCTTTCCATCTCTGGTTGATGCTCTTTCAGTAAATCACTAAAAATGAAATGTACCCGCTGATAGCGTCAAGTATATGCACGTCTGCTTTGCGTTAGCGGTCGGTTTGCTAAAAGAATTATGCAAATCGTGTAGCAGCACAAACATGACCACAGAAAATGTGCACAGTGGTTTTCCCAATTCCCAATCTTGCAGGCTGGTTCTGAGTAAAATTATTATGGTTTTCCAAACACAGTCAGTGTTGGTTTATAGAATCATTTTATTGACCGTCAGTTTATAAGCAATGCCCAGTGGTCATGCTAACATCATTGTTGGAGTCTCTGTAGACAGTATTTAAGCAAACCAGTCTGTTGCTTTCAAATGCATTTCATAAAAGTGGGGTGAGGTAGAAGTTCTGCAAATGTAAACCATTTCTTCCACCAGACAGGAGACAGAAAATGAAGGTGTGTGATGGGGTGAAGATGAAGCATTCGTAAAGGTTAAGCAATGATCCGTAACAAAAAGCTCTTTTCTGCATAGTTAAAGCTTGACATTGGTTAATGGAGGAACAAGGACAGGAAGAAACGTGCAGCTGTGGTTGGTTTCATTGCCCCATTTGTGAAACCAAAATTGGCTTTATGTTGCATAAAGACCATTTTGTTCTCATTGTGATATTGTAATATTGATCAGCTTCAAGTATAGCTCTGATGTTATGCGTTCAGATTTATGTTTGATAGGGTCTTTTATGAATGCATGAATGCGTTATTCATATGTTTAACAGACTAAAGCTGATCAAATAATTATTTTATCTTTTATTTTATTTAAGCAATTCACAGTTACCAGAGGTTTCTATGAATGTAAGCATACATGTGCCATTGACTGAATTTTTTAATTAACTGTACTTACTAGCTGTACTTAAGACACTCGTATGATTTGTAGACATTGTTGCTCTCAGAACACTTGAAGTGATGCCAAGCTTAACTGGGTAAAGAAATCCCCATTCAAATCAGACAAAAGTTTTAATCCTCCACAGTTACCATAGCTACAGCAACCACTGTCTCCATTAGATATCCACTAAGGCCTCACCAAGGTCACAGAAATAAACAACGCTCTCACATAAAAATGTTCTGGATAAACTCCAGATAGCAGCTTGGAGTTTTTCTTATAGTGCTATAGTTTTCTTATAGTGCTTGCTTATAGTGTAGTGATTAAACCTCTGTGACATACAACATGTATGTATGCTTTGTATATTGTAATCTACTGAGTAATCATGGCTTATATACGCAGCTAATTTATGACACTTTGGTAAGGGTAAATGTATGTGTCCATGTGTTGGGGGACTGGTACTGGAATGATGCCATGATGACCTTTTCCTTGCCACTTTTAGTGTTGTGACCTATCTGTGCTCATTAAAACCAGTGTAACGGATCATTCCCCCTAATTGTTTTTGTTGACAAATTAGCCCACAGACTCAAGGCTTTCACAGAGCCTGCAGCTGAGCTCCAGCTAATGAGAGATTCACAGTATATGACTGTTTCACTATAATTTGTGTGTGTGTGTGTGTTTGTCTTTTGCAAAGTCTAGTGAGCTGCCTATGGACACAGCATGTTAAAACATCATACAGCAGATGTGCTTCTCTGACACAAAGGCATTTTAATGATGTTGCCTTCTAAGATGTCATTATGCTTTGAGTATTACACCGTAAGCTTTGCAACATACCAACATGTTTCAATGAGTAAATTGCACTCTCCCACATGGAATACTTTTTGCTTGGTTTGTGGCCTATGTAGGCAGCTAACTTCTGTTTGGAATGTAGCTTCTATCTCTTGTTAATTGTACTAAAATAAAACAGGTTGTTTCTGTAGGATAATGTTTATGTGTTTGTCTAGACGTGGCACTCTTAAGATTCTAGAATCATTGGTATTCAAAGCAAGAAGCTGTGTGTGTTTTTTCCATCCTTCAACCTTGCCCTCACTCCACTATACGCATGAAGTCACTCTGTCTTTCCCTCTCTCACATCCACCTGTTCTATGGTCCAGTGGAGGGCTGTGAATGCTATCAGGGGAGAGTGTGGTGCGGTGCAGCCTGCCTGGCTCTAGTCCATCACGTGTGCATTCAGGCTACTTTCCAAGCCCGGCAGAGCCATGCGGCACTGTATTGGGGGCCCAGCTGCAGACCCAACTGCCGCATTACAGCATGACGGATGGCTTCATATCAGGTGTTTAAACCGAGTGGCCGCTCCATCTGCTGAAGGATTTGGGAAGTCTGGAGTTCCTGAGTGATGAATGGCGAGAAGTGATGCTGCCAATCAGCTCTCCCTTTGGCAGTGTTGCTTCTTCACTCTTTCTTTTTTATGCTTGACCAGAAACTGCTGTCTCCTCCATAACAACCACTGTTTTTTAGTTTCTCTTTTTCTGTATTTTTAAAACCCTGTTTTTTCTGTCAAACAGCAGAAAAAGTCCTATGGTAAGTTTAATAGTAGAGCGTGGGAAGTCTCCAGACACCAGCAGTCAGTTGGAGAGTCTGATGTGCACATGAATCCTCTGCAGAGCTCATATTGTCCCACGGCTACCGTGCATAGCCACCATCACATTAGAGTCAGCCAGGGCTAGTTCTGCCTTACACACTTGAATTGAATTACCATTTATGTTTTTAGCAGACACTTTCTTAGGAAAGAATCGCCCTTAGAATCACTCATGATTTAGGTGAAAGTACTACCAAAAGTAGTTAAATATGTGCCTCTTAAGATTAATATGAAATTAAAGTTTGCACTGTACTTATTGTTGTCCATAATTCATGTGTGCCCATTAGGCAACAGGAGAAATATTGAATTTTTTTGTAAAATTTAATGTAACCTCAAAATGTCACTACTGGGTTTGTTGCCACAATCAGTCCATCTTATTTCGACCTTACCTCCACTCTTCTCCAACAACCTGGCTCCAATCTACATAGAAAAGTATTTGGCTGATTAGAAAAAATTTGGCTAGTTAGCCAATGGCCCCATTAGCTTTTGCTGGAAGGTATAATTTTGCTATAATTTTTATTTGTCGGCATGGCCCAATGCCATCCGATAACTGTCATTGAGACAAAACCTAAAGTACTAGGGAGGTTATCCTCCATGTTTAATTTTTTTAATCCAGTAATAAAAATATAAATTACTGTAGTAAGATAGTCTGTTAACACTGTTAATGCTAACTTTAAGTTCTGCTCCTGTTGCAAATCTCATAAGATTTTGTTTTTCTGTGTATGTGAATTAGGCAGGCCAAGCCTGTAAACACAATCTTAAAAAGCTCCCTTGTTAGAAATTGTTCAGGTTATTCATGGTTATTCATTGATATTACTATTCGCTGCAGTGATACATTTCTTATGTTGATGTCTTCTCCTGATGCAAACAAGTAATCTTGTTCCAACAGTGGACTTTTTCCAGCTACCTTAACTAATGTTTGTCTAATTTGTGTTTGCGTGCACCAAGTGTCCTCATATGTACTGTATGCCAGAGTGTGTGTGCTCAGTTGTTTATGCTTTTTCTCTCTCTAGCTTCTTAATTTGCCTGCTTTTACAGACAGTAAGCTTTTCATGATGTGTGGGAAATCCATTTGACTGAGAGCACTTCCAGTTGTTGAAACAAGACAGGTCTGAGCAAATCAATACACTGTCTTCTCATGGCACAACAACAGGGACATATTTCAAAGAGCACGGTTCAAAGAGAGTGTAGGGTTGTGTGTGCGAGTAGCGTGTGTGTGTGTTTATATATCTGTGACTGACAGGCAGGGCAACGTTACACTTCATATGTCTTGTCTGTCAACTTTTATTGCCGATGGGAGTGAGGCTGGTGGAAGGTGGAGAGATGTGTTTTTCACATGTGCACACTTCAAAAGGGATTGTACAGAGTCCAGCACCCAGAGGACCCCAATGATCCCCACAAACTCTAGCATTGGGAGACTTATATATATGCCACTCTAGACTGATCTGTCTTACAATATACTCATGGGGCATAACTGTACTGTCTTGCTTTTCTTCCTTATTTTTATTTACACAGAGAAGCCTGTTGGTTGATTTATCCAAGGAATTGTCTGAGGGAGTTTAAAAAGCAGTAAATGTAACAACAGGAACAGTGTGATTTATTGATTTGTGTCAGGGTGGAGAAAAGGGAAGGTGTGAAAACTCATTCAGTAATATATAGCCTTCTGACAAGAACTTGGTTGGAGAATTAGGCAGAGCTTTGGAGAAAAGCCCATTAATTACATTAGCGTAGTGGTATAAACGTTGTAGAAGTTTGCCAATTTCTTCCTACTTTGATTTTTCCATTAATTCTCAGGAAAAGGGAGTTGACACAACATTTCAATGCAATGTTATTCCAAGTGAATTGTGGGCTTGTCCTGTGCCACTGCGGATTTGTGCAGATCTGTGCAGTGTTGTTGGTAGCTTAAAAATACTGAATCCTCTTCAATAACAAGTCTGTTTCAGTTGCTCTGCAATTTTGGTAAGATCCAGATAAGTGTGGTGCAACTGGTCAAATGGAGTACTACTTTAAACAATTTACAAATTTTGTCAACACACCCCATTAGTAACAGTTTATTTTGCTCCCAGACAGTGGCTATATTGTGTGTGTGTGTGTGTGTGTGTGTGTTTGCATGCGGGCCACAGGTGGCTGACCGGTAGGTGAGGAAATGCAGGAAGCCTGTGTGGCCGTCTGTGTGTCAGTCCCAGTATGTTTTTCCCTCAGCTGAGGCAAGGTATCCTGTGTGTGTGCAGCCCGTCGCCCAGGGCAGCCAACATTCAGGAACCCCAGCGGCAAAAACAGTACTGTGTGTTTCCTGGACTCTTGTGCTGTTATCAGTGGACACAACACCGCTCATGCCCCTGCAGGTTTCCTAAACCGCCATCCTTTTGCCTCCGGTGTCAAGATGTTGTCCTGTGATTACCACAAGAACTGTTTCTCTAACACACACTGGGCACAAAAGAGATTGCATTGAGTCCTTGTGATAACAGAAGGTAGGGTCTGTTTGTGCTGATCTGACATGAGTGCGTTTCATTCCAGCCAGCATCTCATGGACTCCTAAATTGAGAGGTGTCTCACAGAGTTGTCTTTGGCTGAAAGGAACAAAGAGTGTGACCTGCACCTCAAGGACAATGATGAGAGAAGTTATGTCAGAGAGGACCATACAGAAAGGATAGACCAGGTAAATAGGGCCAGTGTGAGAGAGACCTTTGACAGTTTTTTTATCTGACCATGTCTTGTTTGTTGATCTAAATATTTGCAGCATCCCCAACACTATCCACCTGGCTAACATAGAAGAGCCTTTGTCAAAACTGTGAGCATGACTTCTAGTATGTAAGCTGTTGTATAGAAAATAAATAGTTTTGGAAGCTTTATGTAGAATGTGTTGTGCAGTTACACAATTTTTTATTTAAGCACCTCAAACATGATGAAAACATTGTTACCACAAGCATAAGACATCATATTTTAGGATGTGGCCAAAATTGCAAATATTGAATTATTTCATAATCATGATCTTGTTGCAAATCCTTAGTGTAAAATAAACTCATCTGTAATGTACATAATATCTCATTTTAAGCATACAATTTATGGGTCGAGATGGGGTTAAAAGCTAGGATGGAGAGAGGGAGTCTGCAATGCATTAACTTCATGAACGGCGTCTGTGTGTGAAAGAGGCTGTTATCATCGGGCTGTAAACGACGCTTCTGCTTTTCCTGGCTCTGCGGGCTGAGATGAAGTCCAGATGGTAGGGGAAGTGTTTGCCTTGAGTCACTGCAGGCTGTGAGAGAGAGAGAGAGAGAGAGAGAGAGAGAGAGAGGGAGCTCAAAGCATTAAAGCACCACAACTACCCGTCCCTGTTATCCTGACTGCCCTCTTCGCACACAACCTTAGTTCGCCCTCTGTATCTAAAGCTTATTCCTCATCCACAAACCTGTAAGCGTTCATATCCAGATGCCTGTTATCTTAATCTCCGCCCACCTCTAGAAAAGTCTCCGCCCACTCTGCACCTGGGTTTCCCGCCGAAGCTCGCCGACTAGAGGCAATATACCACAGCTTCTCCAAGCAGTCGGTCGGACGTTTGAGGTTCTTCCGTCTTTATCACTACTTGTCAGTTCTTTCAATATTCCTGACTGTTTGAGCACGCCAGGATCAAACATTTATTTTGTTTCTTGTTCGTTCACTCGGACAGTTTGAGGGAAACGCAGCAGTATATGAGCTGAGCTCGAGAGACACAGCATCCTCTTGTCAGGTTGAGATTCATCCGAGCCCAGAGCTCGCTGCCCCTCAGCAGACGGGAGTGTTTCTAGAGCTGTGCGCTGGAGTTTGACGGACTAAATTTCTTCTTTTTGGAGATACACACAAAGGACTGAGAAATCTTTAATATACCGATTCGATCACGGTCACAGACAGGAAATACATTTTTCTCACACAACGCCGTCACGCATGGTGGGAATTTCTACCTCTTTTCAGTGTAAGTCGTTCGGCTGCTATCTTCATTTTTCCTCGGGATCTCAGATGCATTAAACTTAGTAGCCTGCGCACTTTAAACGTGGTTAGTCATTTATTAAAAGATGCTTTATAACATATTAGGAAGCATGATAAACTATCTGTTTTTTAACTGTAAATCATTGTATTGCTTAATATAACATTAATATAACATTAAAACTTATCGCATTAGCAGCAGTTATCGCCGGTAATATGTAATAAACGGTAATACGTACAGTTGTCACATTAACCATAGTAGGTTCATTTTGGTAGTTGTTTATTTCTGTATCTAAATACACGTTGAACAGTCCCGACTATTTAACTTATCAGTTTGTAAACAATGAAAATAAACCCGCATTCATAGCGAGATTTTACTGCATATCTCGTAAGTTCCGCTTATTGAATTTATCGTGGTTATTAAATCATGTAAACTCACTTTCTCTTTTCAGTTATTTGTTTAATCCACTGTTGTCTCTTTAACTAAAGACAATGATGGTGACAGAGACATAACATAATTTTAATGCTTAGTATTAGAGTGAAATTTGTTTCTGTGAATTTCGTGGATGTACCTTAATCTACAATCTCACGTTGAGTTAAATTATTGTCTTAGTATTGTAGCGTTGCACATCTAAAACAACACGTCTTAAAGTTTGTAAGTAATGCAACTTTTTTGACGTACATATAATATTCGCTATTATTTTAGCATAAAATGTGCAATTACTATATACATTTTATTTAAAAGTTAAGAAATAACTGTAGTCATAAACTGGCCATCTGAGTTTAATATCTCAGGCGAACACGGTAACGGACCGATACTGTAATATACACCGAAATTGTAGTTTAGATTATAAATGGTTACAAATACAGATAAACTTTTGCTGTGGACTTGACAAAAAACGTGACAGGTGAGACGACGATGCATTGAGAGAAGGTGTGTGACAGTTGTCACATCGCAGCTGATTCAGTAAATCCTTTGACAACTGTGACAAAAATATTAAAACATGTTCATGGCAGTGACGTCACAGGGGATAAAGACGCGATTAAAAATGGTGACATCTCAGTTAAGATACGTTTGACATCGCAGTGGATTGAGAAGATGCTTTTGACATTTGTGACATCATTGATAAATTGAAAAGATTAGGTTTGAAAAGCTTTTTCAAAAGCTGCTGCCACAATTGTCAACCACATCTTCTTAATCCATCATGATGTTTATTCACCGCTCTTAACTCTCAAGTCTTCTCGTGACAGAAGAGTTAAGTCTTTAAAGTTTCAAATGAGCTTTTTCTTTTTGCTGGGAAGAGTCGAAATTAAAGGGTAGCTTTTTATTTCTCTTGCTCTCAGTGGCAGTCAGTGTGTATTTTAGAGACAACAAACCCTGTGGGATTTTGGAGAACTTCTGTTTTCTGTCGAAAGGCACTCATTCTCACTGCTTGTGTCCAGAAAGTACTGTCTGTGTCACATTAATGCAATTTATTATGATCAGTCATAGTTGTCTCAAACACTAACATTCTCCTCTAAGCAGATGTACTTATTTTTAGAAAGACACTTTTTTATTACTATAGTGCAGATTTGTTTTTTAAAATCTTCTTTGTATTGCACAAATACTGTGTTTCATTAGCAAAAACTAATAGTGTACTGTTATTCTCAAACTCATCAAATGGAGGCAAATGCCCTATACATTAACAGTGACCAGCAGGTCATAATAACCACTGAACTATGAAACTGTGATCCGCCATTATCTCATTAGGGTATTTGTCCACTGCTCCTGTAAACATAAGATTTGAACTGAAAACCAAGGGACAGTGCAGGTAGTGAGTGTACCCGTTAAAGGCAAACATGGTGTATGGCGGCTGAAGGTGAGGGTTTGGTAAGCGATAAGCGCCATGTGGATGTGTGAAGCCAGCATTAGCTGTCAGCAGCATCCTCTGGCTGAGGCCATCTGCACAGCCACCAGCCTGCCTGCCTCACACCTGTTCCCCTTTCTCCTCTCCCACTGGCCTCATGCAGGTCAAACGCATGAAACCAGACACTGACATAGCATAATGAAGAGATGACTCGGCTGCCCACACCAGCACACACAGCTGTGTGTGAGGAATAGATATGGAAATGCTCATCAATTATTTTCAGGCATACCAGAGAAGGTGTTAAAATATTTTTATTAACATGAAAGCAGGGAGCATATGGGTAAACATCCAATGAGGGGAAATTAATAATATGAAAAACTCTGTCTGTTATAAAGATACTATAAATTTGAGTTCGCATTTAAGGTCATGCATCACGGGAAATTAACCCTGACACGCTAATATGCGTGCAGGGGAAAATATGAGTCTGTTTGTGACACGTTTATGAAAGACAAACGTCACGTGTTTATAATGGCAAATGTGTTTCTCATTTACCTGATACGCAGAGCAGCGTAAAAACATTTGCAGTTAAGTGCTTATTGTGTATTTTAAATGATGAACAGCAAACGTTCTGGCCAAAAGCCAAGTTTGTTATCATGGCAGTATTTAACTCATTTCATTAGTGATGTCATTAACTCATACATAAACTGACAGGTATTCTCACCAGACACTTAAAACCCTGCATGTCTTTCTGATTTTTCTTTCTGTGAAAAGCATGGCAACAGAGATACAGAGACACATAGGCTACTGTTCATTTTGCACTAGGCAACCATTTGCTTGTTTGTGAAAGTGTATAGGCTGACAGACCATGTAATTTTTCATGCATGAATAAGAACTATAATAACAAAAGGGAAGAAAAATGAGCAGGCTCAGTTACATGACATAAGCCAAGTGCAGTACAGTATATGCACTACACGTGTGTTATTTTAATCTCTTTCCATTGAGGTATACCATGTATGAGGCTCTTTATATTTATCGAGGGCTACTGTTGAACTTGCTGACACAGTCAGTCTTTGGCTATAAATAAGCAATGTGAGTTTTTGGGCTTTGTTGAGGGAAAAAAGACCCTTGTTTGAGAAGGCTGTAGATTTGACTCAATGCAAGTCTTGGTGGAAAGTCGGATGAAAGATTGAGATTGATCTCTCAGAATCCGTGCTTTAGATCGATAGGGGGCGTAATGGCTACAAATTTTTGAAAGAGGGAAATTTAGCGCATGGATATTGGATTTCATAAAGCATGCAAGTATAATGTGAGAGTAGAGGATAAGTGTTTTTAATTGTATAAATAAAACAAATATAATGTGGAAGGGAGGTGTGTAACAATTTAAAGACTTTATTTTAGCAGTTGAAATGTGAAGCTGGTTAATATTTTTGGTTTAGTTATAAATAATAAATACAGTTAATAAATATTTCGATAGTTAAGTTTAAATATGCATTTATTATAAAGAATATAGTATGCGAATGTCATGTTAAGATCTGCAACATCTTAAGATTTTGTCTGCAACAACAAAAGGATTTCTGTGAGGTTTCTTGTGATGCATGGAAAGCATGTGAAGTTTCTAAGAATTGAAGGGTCTTTCTAAACCTTAGAAGGCATTGTGGTCCGGACCAGTGTTAACTAAATAAACCACTTCTCCAGCTAACAGGTGTCCAGACTGCACAGCCTTGCTCGCTATCTGTCTGTCTGTCTGTCTGTCTGTCTCTCTCTCTCTCTGTCTCTCTGTTTCTCAGTTTTTCAGTTTCTCTTTCTCTCTGTTAATCTAAAATCCACTTGCCAATTAACATCTGTTTTTCTGCCTCTAACTCCAAC
Source organism: Yasuhikotakia modesta (assembly GCA_036877545.1). Classification (NCBI taxonomy): domain Eukaryota; kingdom Metazoa; phylum Chordata; class Actinopteri; order Cypriniformes; family Botiidae; genus Yasuhikotakia; species Yasuhikotakia modesta. The sequence goes on along the minus strand of JBAJNP010001291.1, from coordinate 20,441 downwards.
ACAGTCCTTTACATTCACATCCATCAGCCACACACACACACAGAGTCATGCACACCCTAAACTACCTCTCTGTCTTCGGTCTCGCTCTGCCTGCTCACTCTCTTTCTACCTCTGTTTATTTTCCTGCTTCCATCTGGACTAGGCTGATATTGTAATCGCCCTAATGCACATTGCCTTCCCCTTAGACACACACACAATGTGCCATCCTGACAAGCCCCTTTATATTTCAGATAAGCCGGGGATGTGTGTTTAATGAATACAAAGCCTCGGTGTGTCGCCGTGCACTCTGCCAGAAGGTAATCTTATTGAATAGGTGCTTTTCAGCGATGCAGAAGGCGATAGCGGCTCAGGAGTGAAGATGTAACCTGTTATCTTGCGCCTCCTCTATTTTGCCGTCACAGAATTTACATTTAAAGATTAGCTGTAAAAGGGTAAAAGATTCAGGGTGGTGAAGGTGTCAGGATGAGTGTGTGTGTTGGGGGGATGGGGAGGTCGAAGGGGGATAGGAGCGTGACTTTAGCATGAAGAAGTGAAAGAGACCAGGGTCTGTCATACAGGCTGTATCTGGCCTGCGTTTCAGCCTTGCGGCTGCACTATCTCTCCCCAGACCAACTCTCTGCTCCCTGGGAACAGAGATTAGCACATTGTTATCTGTAATTGGGTTTTGTCTGTGGATCCAGGGGCTGTTTTCACCAAGGAGAAGGTGAGAATGGCACATGAGCAACATTAAGTATTGGCATATCAGTGTAAAGGCATGATTGATGGAGAATATGGAGTGTGTAATGGCTTCATTAGAGTTTACTTCTCTTTATGAGGTAACAATTGCTCAGGGATGGACTCAGCCTTTGCAAGAAGTCTATAAAACTCCTCCATAAAAATGGGTTTTGTGCTTGTGCAACAGTCAATGACGAAGCGCAAGAGAGACATTAGAAAGTCAATTTAAATGACATCTCTTTTTGTGTTTAGTTGGTGGTGAGAATATGATCAATATCTGATATCACAGAAGGCCTATAAGAATTTTTATGTTGCTATAATATTATATATTATGATATAGTCATTTTTGCAGGAAATTTAACAAGCAATGGCTTAGTTTAATGTAAATAAAATGTATTTCAGTTGATTAATTTCCTTTTTCTCTGCAACTTTAATGGATGCAACCCAAAAGATAAAATTCATATCAAATGAATAAATCTGGCATAAGTGCAAAAACAGCATCATGTTCTGTAATATGGCTTTGCAACCATAACAACTAAAAATATTTTGTGCTTTTGCCATGTCCTGCTCTGTATCTTTATGTAACCTTAGCTTACTTTCCCGTTGCTCTCAAATAAAAATCATGTAAAATAGTGCTGCCTATAGTGCTAACTAAATATATGAACAGCATTAAACATTATTGTGAAATCTTCACTGGCTGACACTTAAATTAATGCATTTAGCAGACGGTGTTATCCAAGAAAGTTGCAGTGCATTTAATCAATATGTGTGTTCCAGTGCAAAGGTTCAACAGTAAACTATCATACACCATCATACCATCCAGCCATGTGCATCTTACAGCATGTGGCACAGATGCACTGAAGACAAATACCTTTTTCCGTAATTTATGAGATCGTAGTGGGAATCTGTCAGCCATATATGTTCAGTTACTAATGTTTGATTCATGGGCCACTCACGCTCATTAATTTTGATTTATGGATTCTGATATGTATTTATGAAAAGGGCACCCACTCGAGTGCAGCCTCTGTGGCCCAGTAAAGAGGAGTGTAATTAAGATTTGTTTTGAGCCTAGAGGCTCGACTTCTTCAAGAGCTATGGATCAATAGGCAGAGACAGCAGACCCCTGTGTGTTCACTACACATATTGACACGCTCAGTCAATTAGAGCTCCTGAGAAGAGGAGAAAGCAAGCAAGCGGAAAGACGGCGAGAACAAGATGGATAGGAAGGATTGTAGCCATGACTCACAGTTGGAATAAATGAAAAATAAGGTAGTATGCCATTGTGTAACGCAGTGATTTTCCAAAGCACACAATGCCATATGGCGTGCATTCATTATAGTCTATAGATTCTTACACCACTAGAGAAAATAACACCTGGTATTCTTCATAAGCCGAGTATACAGACTATTTCAAAGAGCATTTGTGTGTGTGTGTGTGTGTGTGTGTGTGTGTGTGTGTGTGTTTTTCTTGTCTCTGAATTAGTTTAAATTGTATTGAGGCTATAGTTTGGGCTTCCTGTTGTTGGCAGTTAGTGTCACAGACACTGTGGTGGGACAATAGCTCTGTGGTGTAGCACACTAGAAGATTGTGTTGTAGCTGAACGATCAGCAGGTGCTGCCGAGATAAACGCTCAGTGTCAATTATTTCTAGAAGAGGTGATTCATAAGATTGGGCTAAAGTGTAGAAGTGGAGGAAGACAGAAGGGGGGGGGCAGGTAAAGAGAATCGCAGACCAGGGTGGATGAACCTCTCGTTTTCAATGTGGCTTCGCATAAAAGAGTCATTTTGTTAAACGTCCGTTGCATCTAAGCTTTTGTTACCGGTGAATGGAGGGGGCACCCCTGGTGCATTAAAAGTGTTTGTAGCCATAGAACATACAGAGAATTGCGCTGAATTACTTGACATTATCTCCCCATGTTACCATCATCGCTACTGGAAAGACTAAAGGAGCCATTTTAACACAAAAGTCAAAATATACGCATATATGAACACTGAAAACACAAGAAGATAATGCAGAGATTACTCAATCGCTTTACTCAAACTTTTTTATGATAAATTAAATTACAAGACAAGTATACTTTTCTGATTAATAGGTTATCATTGAAAAGAGTCATCGGTGCTCAACCTCAGGCACTCGTGTGGACTTCATAGAAGACGTGCAACAAGGAGTGAACCTTGTCTCAGATCCTGTTTATGACTGAATGGATGTGAACATGTTTTTTTTAAAAGCAGGGAAGGAATTCACCCTGCCAGGAGCCATTCCTGGTCATTCAGGACTTCCGCCATTAGCTGCAAGGCTCCACTGCACGCACATGACCACAAAATGAACCTACAAATGGGCACTGGCCTCAACTGCCTCAGACGTCCAGCCATCTTCTGCTTTTTCTAAGTCTTTTTCTTAAGTTGCTTCATTCCCTTATGTATAAAGATTCTGAAGAAGCAAGACCATTAGAGCTCATTTTTTCCAGGTTCAGCATAAAGATAGTGGCTAGGTGATCCTCATGCTTACTGTGTGACATTATGGATCGATGGAGAGTTGAGGGGTCAAGAAAGAAGTGTGTTGATCCATGACACTTCGATTTGTGCTCCGAATTTATGTAATATTAACCTTTATGTGTGTGTTGCACAATCTCTGAAGCCTCAAGGTTCTGCCTGCTGCCTGAATAAACAAAATTAAACAAAACATAAGTTCTTATATAGGTGCACATTGAAAATAACTATAATGACATGTCTGGTTCTAAAGCTGAAAGATGTTTTATGTCTTGTAATTACACTCTGAAGTGGGTTAGCATAAATTCCAGTTAGCATGACGTAGTATTACTTGGAAGAACCATTGGCACGCCAAAAAGTTACTGCCCAGCAAATTTAAACATATAAAGAGGAACGTATGGATGAAATGGTACTGTGGTATTTCATTGCACTGTGGTTGTTCTCTGATTTATTCCAAAATACATTTCAGCACCAGAGTTTTAAATAACTGCACATTGTGGCGAGTGGCGCAGTCATGGCAAGATCGAGACCACGCGGATGGGGAAGGGGTCTCGTGGAGCAATAAAATGGGAGAGCGTATAAATCCTTCTTGCCTTATAAGGTCAGAAATGTTTTAAGTTGTTTCAGGACAGTTATGCGTGCCAGTAATTGCTCTCCCATCTGTATTAATGTGTCTTTATCAACATCTGGTTTTGTAAGCTATACTTCAGTAACAAGTATCTGTTATGTGTCAAGGGTTCCCAGTCCTGCTAGCACCATTAGCCTATCCTTGACTACCGCTCCAAGTGCAATGCCACATATGCTTGCCATTACTCCATACCATTCACAAAATGTAATAACTTTTTAGGATAATTTTTTTTCAAAATTGTGTGAATGTGAGCGCATGTTTCTCTTCTTTTCTTCACTTTTTCCATAACTGTAAAAAATTATTTTGGTCTGGTTTTAATGTTCCCCCAGTGACTGGACAAATTACCAGCTAGCAGGGCATTCAGAGGGTGCATGGGTAAAACAGAAACAGCTTTGTAACGCAGCTTTTCTCGCACCACCTTGTGTACCACAAATGCAGCGTACGAGGGTCTTCCAGCTGTTTGGTTTGGCACATGAAAGAAGATGTGCCCGTAACGAAGCGCTCGTCTCTTCCGAGGCTTGGAAAACAGCTCGGGAACACGCGTGCATTTTGGCAGTGATGCAAAGATATGATCTTAATCTTCTATTTCCTCTTTGGCAGTGTTAAATTGTCCACATAATAATTCACAGCTGTATTGGGATCAAATATAATGGTGCAGCTGGAATTTTATGTTGGTGAATTTCAACTGTTCTTTCTCTCTCACCGTCTCTCTGTTGTTCCACCCCCACCTCTGCCTGGCACCATATGGGAGATGTCAGTACAGTCAGATGAAGGGGGTTTGTGCATCGGATATGGTGCAGTGATGTGTGTAGATGAAGCCACCTTGTTGGGTGGATTGTGTTGCAGTGGCAGGCGGTGTAGTGTGCGCTCTCAATGGAGGGATTAGGAGCTTGTCATGGTTTCATTCACCCTAAGACGCATAATTCCAAACATTACCTTCCCTGGAGACCATATTGCAGCTAGAATCTGCTTTGGCCAGGTTGTGGTCAGATCACCCCTGCATAGCCATATACATATAAAGCTTGCCTGCAGTATTTTTAGCGCTAGTGTTAAGAGCTCCCAGAGTGGTTTGCCACTATTAACGTGCACAGCATGCTAGCGTGGAAGACAGCGCTTGTCACTGACAGGGGCTTCTTCTGCATGCAGCCTCCCCAAGCCCTTTTTGCCAAAGAGATGATTTGTCATGCACAGCCTCAGGCTATTGCTTTTAATGACAGCGTAAATGGAAAAGTCGGTGGCTGATTAGAAAGTCTACACACACACACACAGCATGCTTATTTAGATATCATTTTTGGCTCCTGTCTAGTGCTCCCTGTCACTCCATACCAAGCACAACTCTTAAAAGGCAACTTGCTTCAGCTGAGCAGTGGAGGCACCTCTGTGTGTGTGTGTGTGTGTGTGTATGTATGTCTGTGTTTGTGTGTGTGTGTGTGCACAAGATGGATTACTGCTATAAACAGAGAGCTGGATTTATCTGCGATTGGCACCACGTTTTCTACACGCAGGATTTAGGGACCAGCAAGGAGGAGAGTGAGAAGAATGTCTTTATTCCAAACAACTGTTTGTGAGTAATTAACATATGAAAGGAAGCTTACAGTCTGGCAAATCCCTGCACTTGTTTTCAATTATTTATCCACATACGGGGAGGGGGAAGGTGGAGGTGGGTGTCAATCACGGGGGAAAGGTGGGGTGGGGTGGGTGGGGCGAGGGCTGACTATCCAGAGCCATGAAAAGAAAAGTGATTTTTTTTTCCCTACCACAACCAGAGGGCCTCTGGGAATTTGCTATCAGACATGATGAGATGAAAATAGAGTTAAGCCGTAGAGTGGATTATGGGTAACACAGAGGGTCGATGACGAGCAGACTGAAAGTGGACCAGAATTTCAATTCCAGACACACACACACAGTTCAGTATGATTATTGGATACATCTCGACTTGTGTTAACCATCTGCCTGAGAGGGCAAGGGATTGATGTGACAGATTCAGACAGCACCATGATGAGTTTAAGTAGGAATTCAAGGGATCACCTTAGGGCCACTGTATATCCAGAGGAACATGACAGAAGTAAAGAAAAAATTAAAGAGAAAACTAGGATGTAAGAAACTTTTTATAGGCATTTGTCAGGGTGTGGTTTTGATGCCACAGGCTTAAAAATTGATAGGCAGGGCTGTGGGCCAGGACTATATCAGTACAGAGCAGGACCAAACTGGACACAAAAGAGGAAACCAGAGGAAGAAGGAAATCGGGCGCCTCGTAAAAGACGAGAGAGAGGGAAGATTGAGAATGTTTCTGTAAGAGGGTTTGCAGTTCAGAGCTGTTGAACAGACGTCAAGTCTCTCTGCCAGATGCCACAAAATATAAAAGCATGAAGAAGAAAAATAAGGAATGAAAAAGGAGGAGTCTGCCACAGGAGCCTGAAGTGATGCAGATTTATAGGGAACATAGTATCATAATTTATTGGGCATTTTCACTTTGGGAGATGGGCTGTGCTATCCGTCCATAATCATTAGCACTATTTATAAAGGGCTTCAGAATAATAGCATTACAATAGCAGGCTGTAATCTTGGTAACATCAATATTTTCTTATGTTTATTTGTAGTACTAGTACTTGTATAGTAATGCGTTGGATTTCAGGTGACAGAAATTCACATTCAGTATTTGTCAGTGGTAGTAGTATACTGATATTTTTGTTTTGTTAACTTAAAACATCTAGAAGTTTAAGATGTTTTTGTAGTTGCTAAAGTTATAGAATCACTAAAAAGTCTGAGTTTTGTTTAGCATCATTTCAAATTTTCCAGTTGGCATCTGTGGCAAATACATTTTAAAATATTGTTGCAATTATTTTTGTTGTTATTGCAGTTGCAACTGTGAAACAATTGGAAGCCTAGAATGCCAATGATAATGGCTTAGAATACAGATACAGTCTGTATTAAATACAGTTTAATGACATTTAGGTTGATTTATAGCATAAGAGTCTTACTGAGCAATGGACAAGTGATGTTAATAGAGCACAAATGCCAAAGGACCGTTAAGTTTTACTGCCCTGACATGAGATTGTTAAGATTCAGACAGGGCTGAGTACAATTCATCCATCACCAGTCGCTATATTTTTCATTAATTGCTGAGAGTTGTTTCTCTGAATGCTATCTTTTGTATCTCTCTATTTCTGTCTTTAATCTTTCCTCGTAGCGATACTTTATTTAGCATGTAGTACACATACAACGCTGCAGCTCTGCAGTTTGACAGGGCTGCTCACCTCACAACATAGCTGCAGTGCCGTTGTCATGGCAACAGCCCACTGCTGTTGCCAGTGCTGTGTGGTCAGAGGTGTGCTGAAGTAGAGCAGTCCTGACCAGAGAGATGCTCAGGGTCTGCCTGGGACACCCGGGGTCACAATTCTGGGGTTCTGACCCTCCTCCACTGGGAGGCAGGTGAATATTTCATGAGGATGCTGGGGGAAGTATATCTCATTCAGGAGTGTAGAGTGTGGCTTCATTAACAGGAGAACCTTTGTGAGATTCGTAGCTGTACTGCTCCTCCAGGGACTGTTTATTGTTTAGAAGACAGTAAGTGGGTTTTAGTGGACTTCCTGTAATCGTGTGCATCTGAATGGAAATTATTATACTGATTAAAAATGATAAGGCTTATTTATCACCTCATTTAGCAGTGGTCTTCTACAATTTAAAGTCACATGTTTTCAGTGATTTCTGAATACTTTTATTTATATTTTTTTATTAATTTGTATTTATATAAGAAGTATCTTTAACATTATTTATCTATGTATTGTATTCATTCAGTTTCTTGTGATATAATATATTTCAGATATATTTTGGCCACCCTGCTGTCTTAAAATGGACTGATCTCAGATTAGTTACTGCATTGGTCAGCAACATTCTGTTGATGCCCCAGCCAGAGCTTGCGGAAGCCTGATAGTGGGAGCGGCCAGGACAGTAGAGGTCAGACCAAAAGATCACCCATATTCACCAGCAACCCCCACCCACCCTCAGTGCTTCCTACTTTAATTACCTGAGGATCAAAACATCCCAGCCACGCTGGTGGGGGGAGTGTGTGAACATGGGATATCTGGGCCGCGCAGTCCCCCGACAGCGACATCCTGCCCGGGGAGGCCTGGCCCTGTCCGTCCTGGTTCCTGACAGTAGGCTATCTCTGCTGGGCCTGTGGTTCCTTCCATTCTAAAGGCCATTGTGTGGAGAAGGTGTGGGCCAGGAATGACTGGTTCCTGTTGGGCTCGAGCTCTAGCTCAGCCAGCTCCGGTCTCACTGACAGATTCCTCCTGTTTTGTTTAGCTCTCTCTCTTCTTGTGTTATTCAGTCACGAGGATATTGAAAGAAATAACAGAACTGAGGAGAACTTGCACTGTTTTTTGTTCCTTTACTGTCTTCCATCTACAATATGTTTGCATTACATAATTTAACATAAGCTGGGACAGCTGGCGTCTTCCCATTTGAAAAAAGAGATGAAATCATTTTAAAGCAGAAACTATTTTTTTCTCCCTCAGCGTTTGCTGGTGAATCTGTCAGCACGCATCTGGACTCGCCTGCTAAAACCGAGCGGCTCTCAATCAGGGTTTGGAAATGTGCTAGACTCAGACGTAGGTGTGCAGGCGTTTTTGTTCATTATCTAAATACGAGACAGACACAATAAATCTGTCACTCTGTGTGTTTGTGTATGTGTGTGTGTGTGTGTGTGTGTGTGTGTGTAAGATGTATTAACTGAAGTATGTATTACTAGCACCACCTAGTGTGCAAAAGATAAAGGATGAGCCAAATAAACATCTCAGTCTTCACATCCATGTGCGAGTTACTGATGAGATGATGAGAAAGTCACAACAGCATTAAACTTCACTGTATGTAATGCGCTTGATGAAACATGCTTGTGTTTTCTGCAGCATGGAACAGTGGCTCCGAGTTTACCGAGCTGAAAGCAAAACTTGGCCCCTGTCCAAATGAGGAGGCTGATTTGTTAATGACGACACGCTTTTAATGAATCAGCACAACCAAACAAGGAACACGTTCAACAGCCCATAGCTGGTTACTCTCCCCCTAAAGCACATAGTGATCTTTGAGGAGTGGCATCAGTTTACTGTTATGCCAGTTTACCTGGCAACCGTTGTTGAACTTGATTGGCGTACACTGTGTGGAGCAGCCATGCTGAAAAGGTGGAGTGGGAAAGTCATGAATAGCTGCAGAACACAGATCTGGCCCCAGCCCTCAGCCACAGCTTGCTGTGGGACTCAGGGACAGCAGAATGGACAGATGGCTCAGGACTGGACACACATACACACACACACACACACACACTTGTTTTGCTATTTTATGCAGGCCCATAACAGTAATGTACCTAAAGCTAGTGTGCCCACATACTAACATTAGTTCACACACACAGTGTCTTTAACACCTGTCTTTAATACACACATAGAATACACTTTGGTACAATATTAATACACATATTTGTACACAGATATACACAATTGCTTTAACTTTTACAGTTTCGTTTTTCTATGCATGTCCATTTATACTACATTTTTGTATTATGTAGTACACTGTTTCTAATAGTGCTATGCCTTTAGATATAAACAATGGTGGCTGTCAATGTCAGCAGGAGAAGTGAAGGAATGATCAGCGTCTTAAGTAATCATGTTTTCATGCCACTCACTCATAGTTATATTAGATTACAGTTAACATGAAATGAAACATAGCCACTCACTTATTATTAAATATGATGTTAGTTGTATGCTTTAGCTGTGTACACTGCATGTTTACAAACATGTTTCTATGTTTTCTGCTGTTTGTTTTAATTAGCTATTACACCGATTTACACTGTGTCCTATTTAACAGTTGTGTCCTTTGGGGTTTCAGTGAGAGACAACAACATACTGGCTGGTCTAATGACCATCTCTCTTTTCACAGCTCTTTTCCTCTTCGTTCTTCCTCTCTTTCTCTGCTTTCTTTATATTTTTCTGTCTCAGTGCTACTTCTGCAGCTCAGTCACCCTGTGTATGGGTGGATCATCATAGAGCTGTAATGGCTTCCAGCTGTGAGGAAAATCAAGCCCATAGGGTTGGGTTCGAGGAGTAGACAATGCAGAAGAAATAACAGCCTAATCTGGGCCTTTTCTTACAGTATCAGGGGGCTACAAAAGGCGATGTCACCCACCAGTATGGGTCAAGGGGCTAAATATGCAGGAATGTGCGCGTGACCCTCACCCTCCTGGAACCCTACCAAAATGATGCCAGCATCTAACTGGCTGTTTATGGGGCTATAAGGCCACCACAAATAAGTCTGGCATTATTGGTGCCTGGCTGGCTGTTCCAGTGTGAATGAAAAACACTTGTTCCAATGGAATCCCCTCAACTCATATTTTCCTCCAATCGCATTGTAGTCTTCTGCTCTTCCAGCCTGTTAATGCAGCCAACTTCTTAAGCAGGTCTTTATCAGGCCAGGCTGGAAATATATTGTGTTCCCAGTGGCTCTGAAAGGGTTGTCAGATTGGTTTAAAGGAAGGGACGGGATGGAAAGAGCCTCACAAAAGCCTGAATATTTCGTTTGCTACATTGTCTCTCAATGATATCAATGTAGCAGGTCTATAGAGAAGTGTTTGTTTAGAACTGAGGGGAATTAATGGATCTGACTTTGTTCTGATAGGACAAATGAAGTTCTTACCTGATGATAAGTGATTATCTTGGAATGGAATTTCTGTCTGAGATGTTGTGGGTGTCAGGTGAAAGAGAATCTATCAATACCACATTGTTTTCCCTAATACCTTGTTGCACAGTTTGCCTTCTATGATCTTAATAACTGCTGCGCATTTGCCGGTAGTATTTAAAGTTGCAGGAACAAACCGGATGAAAAATTTAGCATTGTTACAGATTTGGTAATGTGTGTACTTTAAGTGAATACAGCTCCTGCCAATTGCAATAAATCAACTTCCATTGATGCAGTGCCAGCAAGATTCTTCACTGAAGGCAGACATTTAAAAAGTCATTCTTTTATGCTGGTGACTGAACATTTAAGGTACAATTATCCCAAGTACTGTGTTATTTCCTCTGAATATATCTTTGAAAGATGTTGAATCTTTCTCATGTTGAAATTTATCTCTGCTCACTCTGTTTGTCTCAAAGTCACACTCTGTCCAACCCTCAGTGTGGAGAGATGGAGAAAGAAAGATGAGGTATGGCATTAAATGAGAAAGTCTGTCTCTCCTCCCCTTGTTCTCATCCTTTTGCTTTCCTTTCCCAAGTGTTTCCTCCACATGGAGCTCATCTGCTGTAGAAGGCGGCTGGGAGAAATGCCTTCAAGCTGACAGGGTCTGAAAGCCCAGACATATGTTAATCACATGCAGTGATGGCAGTCTGAGAGGGGAGAGAAACGGCAAATCTGAGGAAGAGAGCGGAAAGAGAATAAGCAGGGTGGGGGCGGGGGGAGCACCACTCTAGAGACTTAAAACACAGCAGCGGAGGCAGATGCATGCCTTTGTTTGGACTCTCCAAATTGATTTTTCTTGTTTTTAATGAGGTTGTACTAGCAGCCGGTTGCAAAAAGAGGGTGGGTGATGAATGCAGGCAGGGCTGCGTGTTGTTTTGGATGGATGTGAAGCGCACAAACAGCCGCGTGAGGTGATTTTCTGATGAATCACAAAGCTGTGAAGCTGATAATCTGGAGATCTCAAACATGAGCAAAACATTGTTCACCTCAGATCTATATTTTCTCATTTGATCTGGTAGTGAAGTAGGAATTGAATCTGGTTAAGCAGAAGCAGATGTGTGTGAATGCAGGTTGGCCGGCCCATTGTAAGTAGGTTGTTTTTGCAAAAGCGCTCTTAATTCAAAGCATATGAGAGTTAAGACTTTATCATAGCACACTGACCACCTTATAGTCCTCCACTATCTATCTATCTATCTATCTATCTATCTATCTATCTATCTATCTATCTATCTATCTATCTATCTATCTATCTATCTATCTATCTATCTATCTATCTATCTATCTATCTATCTATCTATCTATCTATCTATCTATCTATCTATCTATCTACTCTCCCTCCTCCCTCTCTCAAGCGTGTAGTGTTTTGTGTGGATTATGCATCAGAGGGAGGGGTCAGTAGAAAAGGCGGGGAGCGTGTGCACGACAGCGTCTGCTCTAGCTGTCATTATCTCAGTCTGAGGGCTAAGGGAGCGAATGTGTGCAGGAGAGTGCGAGGGCCCAGCGGCCCCACGTGCCCTTGTTAGTGTAGGGCATCCCTGGAAACGGAGCATAGCGAGAGGCAGTTCTCCATCTGTCCCTCCCAGACTCTGAAGAAAGGCAGACAGACAGCTTGACTCTGTCACTTGGCCCTGGTGTGGCAGCCCAGTGCCCCTCACAGACCAGGGAAAGACGGGAACACTACAGGGAAACAGACAGAAGTAGAGAGATTTCCCTGGATTCTTTGATGTCCAATTTGGCCTCATCGTCCATGATGCCAGGTGAGATTGGCAAAACCTTTGAAACTGTTTGACTGGATTTCTGCATGTGCACATTTGCATTTACTTGTCTTAACTGAAGTGAATTATGTGAATTTTCATCTGAGGAAAGTTTAGCAGTTTCATTGCTCATTGACTCCAACAAAATACCCACAGATTATATCTAGGCCAGGTTATGTGAATCTGATGTAGAGTACAAGTTGTAAAGCTGAGGTCTCTTTGATTGGCTAGACAAATGGCTTCTCTTCCTGTCTACCTGTTAAGTGATTTCTAAAGTTTCCAGGATAAGTCAAAACAGGCTTATACAGGATAGTCAGGCTGTGTTACAGAAAGAGGATAACATAGTACAGGAGAACGAGAGTGCAAGAGAAGAAAACGAGAGAGGACAGTTGTAGAGGGCAGCTGGCGGGTTGTGTGTATGTAGGGAGATCTCAGTGCTGCTCCTCACAGATGGTGTTGTGAGACAAGTTCTGTTGGCACTGCCCCTCTCCTGTGTGCCATGGACACTACCTCTCTGCCAGCCCGCCCGTCTGGTGCCCACCTCTCTGTCTCTTCCTCTCCATATATTTAACCTCCATTTCTCTGTTGTTTTCTGTAATATAATATTGCTGGCTGTGGATACAGTATATCTACTATGGTGTCTGTTGTAGTTCCTATGGATTTTAAATGATAGCTCTCTGTGGTTGACTTAACATCACATTCAGTTGACATTTTACATTTATGCTTATGGCAGACACTTAAATTATAGCAACTTGCGTTCAAGATGTACATTTTATGAGTACATGTTTCCTGGAAATCAAACCCATGTTTTTAGCATTCCTAGCATTTCTATGCTCTATGGGGCTGCACAATATTCACAGAATATTTACATGATGTTAATGATTTAATTTTAATTTAATTTACTAAACAAATTGGATTAAATTATATTTAAAATGTATTAAAAAAGCAAGCATTTATTTCCAAAATACATTTCACATTCTTCCTGGAATTAAATGCATATGATAGCAATGTCTGATAGCAGACTCACTTCATTATTGCAAACTATGAAATATGCATATTTATACATGCATATATGCAATAAATAGTGCATTATGCATATTTGCAATGTTTTGATATAATGTTTGTGCAGCCCTAATGTTGTTCTATATGAGCTATGGTTGGTTACATGTCTACATTTGAGCTCTTTATTTGCTAACTCTTATTGCTGATAGCATTGCTGTTCATGTCTGATTTTGTGGTGTTGTGCAGCTCTTAAAATGTGGTTGTTAACATTTGCCTTTGTGTAGAATGTGTGCTTATGAATTGCATGTGCATGTGTAGAATTGTTCTGAGGAGCTGTGGAGGAAGCAGCTGTAAGCAGACGCGTGTGCCAGGTCAGGGACACTTGAGCAGAACTGACACTGGGTTATTTCGGACACCCATCTGCACTGGAGCTACCGTTCCTCCAGGCCGCCGCCACGGACAATCTGTTCACTTGCTGGCAGCGTGCCAAACACAGTGCCGTCCATCTGTGGCAGGGACTGAAGCTCTCAATGCTGAGCAGAGCTTGGCTTCTTCCTCTCCGCCTGTTGTTTTGTAGCTTTTTGTTTTAGGGAGATTTTTTTTTCTATGTTAGCTTGCTAGCACATCTTTTGCAGTTTGCAACATTTCACTTGCAGATTATTCAACTATCTTGTGTAGTATGAAAACAAGCACTATAGGCTCTCAGCAGTATAGTTTTGTGCATTTTTTGTTAGGCTGAGTGTTTTCACACAATGTATTTCTAATGCATCTTCTCTGTTTGCAGTATTTTGCCTGCAGGTTATATTTCTGGGTGGTAAAATAAGCGGCTCTTGTTAGGCTGAGTGTTTTTGTGCAATAGGTTTTTAACGCATGTTCACATGTCTCTGTATTGCGCTTGCAGGTTACACTGTAACGAGATAAAGGTCATTCTTCTAGGTAGTATGGAAACCTTTTGAAACCTTAAGCATTAAAAACAGCCTCTCCAGAGTGTATTTAGTCATTAAGGAGCCACTCAGTGATGGCAGCTAATCGTTTGAGGGTGCAAGCATTGCCTGAAGCTACGCCTTAGTTCCCTGTCCTGAAAGCCATTATCAGACTGTGGCCATTGCCACAGTCATGCACACACATTTACACACGTGCTGAAAAGCGCTCGGGGTGGAAGTGGCCTGACGTTAGGTCATACACCACCATCTCCTGCGTCTCCTGCCTGCCAGATGTGACTCAAACCATTTTTAAGGTCTGGTGGAGGGGAGCAGGAGGGAGAGGAAGAGAGACACAGTGAGAGAGATGGTTTCTGTGTGTGTGCAAGATAATTGGAGGGGGGGGGCAGTTGTTTTCTGAATCTGGTTCTACTTAGTAATTCTCCATCCAGGACTGCGTTTCATAAATTGTCGACATATTTTTCTGCACAGCAGACTTAACTCACTCTAATTTTGAACACATGGCTTCTGTCATGTGATATTTTCAAAACACTTGCAGACAGAGGTCCCAGCAGAAATAAACCGCCATTCTGCCGCCGGGGTCTTTCTTTTCTCGAACCCGCCTCCCCCCTCCAGTTCCTGTTAGTTCTTTTATCACATAGCTGTGATTTCAGTTAGCAAGAGTAAAATATTATTAGCTCGCATTTTTGAGAGCAGTAAAATAGTGTTTTGTTAATGTAAAACATGAGCCTCTTTATTATCTGTTGAAAATGGATTTGGCATCCATCACTATGGGCTCGACTTGAGCATTGGAGACTTCATGCACAATTGTTGCCAAGCGTGGAGAGATGTCCGTTCATAACTGCCACAGCCAGTGAGAATAAGTGACTGAAATGAATAAAGTGAATAAGTGGATAAAGGCCTGCAATTTGCAGGTTTGAGTGCTGCTGAGGCCAATGAGCGGTGCACTGAGGTAATTGCAGTCTGCTTGTGCTGCAGAAGAGCACAGGAGCTGTATATGGATATAGATGAAGCATGTAACATCTGTTTGCTGTGTTAGTGCTTCTTTCTCAGGGTGGTTGAGTAATTTGTGTTAGGTATCTAAATTCATGTAAATTTTGGGTTTCCAATGAGTTGGGGCTTCTTAGAGAGCAGGCTGGCTGGTTTGATTATTCATAACACGGTTCAGTATTGTAAGACATGCATCCAAAGTACAGTCACAAATAAGATAATTTTAATAGCTGTTTTCCCTAGACAACAATGAAATTAAACAGAAAATTCTTCCCAAATCTAAATGAACTAAGCTATGGAACAATTGTCTCATTTGTGTCTGTTTTTTAATTGTATTTATTATAAGGCATTTTAGGAGAAACAGGAGCTATGATAAACCTCTCCTTAGCTATTACAACTGTAACCTTTATGCAACAAATGTATCGGTCGTTCTTGAACGGCTGGTTTTCTGGCTGTGTAACGTTTTGTATACGTGAAGTTGTTTTCACCAAACAAACTTTATTCAATGACAGTGTTTTTCATGGACACACTCAGGGCAAATTCCACAGGGATGTGTGTGACTTTAACCTACACACTGCTAATGAGGGACGCAGTGAAAAACACAGCAGCGCTGGTGGATCGCCAGTTAAAGCCATGTGTCTAGGTGCTGAGCCATATTGCGTGTGCCACCTCACTCTGTTTCTCGCTCCCTTTCTCCCCACTTTTCAGCTGGCATCTGCTTATGCCAGGAAGCTGAGTGAGTCATTGACTTGAGAGTTGGATGAGCTTCATACTAGTGTTTGAGAGCACTAATCTCAGTATGAAAGGCCTTTTATTGAAAAATGCTCTAATTTTGCCTCTCTAGATGAGAAGTTAGTAAATAATTATTTACTGTTTGTTCAAAAGATGCTGGAAATTGCAGCTATGCTCAGAATGTAAGTGCATTGTTCGCCTTTCAGTTACAATCGTCTGTTTGTAGATTAGGTTTGTAGATGAGGCAGGAGAGATCACAAGTGTTTCTTTGTTTTTATTTTTTTTTTTATCTGTGAAATATTTGCTGTGAGGTCTTACACTCTCACAGCCTTCAAGGATTTATTTGCTTCGTTTTTGCTTCTTTCAATCTGGCAACGAGATACAGCACAAATCTCTGTGATTTCAACGGATGCCTAACGACAACGTGAATCACTTTTATTGTTCTTCTACACTTGTTTTCTTCAGTGTTTCATGCCACCGGGGCTTTATTTCAACAGATGGGTGAAACAGACGTTAAAAGAGATCCATTTTGAAGAAAAAGATGGAAAAAATTGTGACTTTCACTGCATCTGTTTTATTGGTCAGTCCTGTTTTTTTTTTTATTTGACGCAAGACCATATTTTGAAATGGATCAGCAGATGGCTCCAAGCCCTTTCTATTTACTGCAGCAACGTTCTGTATGCCTACATTGGGAACGCATTATATCACATTATGGCCAAACTGTAAACCCACTCGTCAGTGTCCACTTAAGCTGGTACGACTGTCATTAAAGTGGGTAGTTATAAAGTGAAATCGCTTTCTGTTAAATGTTACTGCTTTTGGGAACTGATAATGGCATTTGCAGGTACATTTAAGAGGTGGAGTGATTCATGAGTTGTTGTAGTCCAGGAATAACATCTCGGCTGGGCACATTGAGGAACGAACCAACAGAAAGTGAAATGTCTTGAAATACCAGAGTGCACAGGTTGCGTGCACTACAGCGTTTGGTGGGTGGGTTGGTAACTCCTGGGTAACCACAGACTGATGCAGGTCCCTTCAGTGCACGTCATTTGATTGGATGGAATAGAACATTGGCACACCACCTGGTGCTGATCAAGTGAGGCCTGGGAAACAACTGCACCTGGGGAGAGGCCTTAAAAAAAAGAGGGCTGAGAGAGAGAGAGAGAGAGAGAGAGGGAGCAAGAGAGAATTGAGATGAAGTGTAAGATAAAGGTCCAGAGGGACAGGCTTTGTTGCAGGCAGAATAAGTGTTGGGAATGAGTTTCAGGAAGGTGGGGGCATCCATACATCTTTCCTGACAGGCAGACGGGGTTTGATGGGCCAGGCTCCTGCACCGTTCCATCTGGCGGAGATGATTGCATGGTGCATCGGCGTGTACAAGTTCATAATGTATTCATACCGTTACAGCACCTTCCCCCAGTTCACCCTCAGATACCTGAGACGACATATGAATTCCAATTATCTGAAAAGTAAATGCTCTCTCTCTCTCTCTTTTTCTCTCTCTTCACATTACTGACTTTTTTATCCTCGATACGCAGCAGCTCAGCTGAAGTGCAGCATCTGGTTGTAATGCCACTGTTGCATCTCTTTTCATCCATCCCGTGAGATATCTTTAACAAAAGGTGCTCTCTGTCTTCACCTCGTGACCCTGTTCTGATGAGCATAAGGGGGGCATGCTAAAAGCAGCCTTCTTTCTGAGTTAACATGCATGGCTTAGTGTGCTTTTACACGTCATTTTTCACGTTAGTGGGCGCAATTTTTCTTAGAGGAGCAAAACGCCTGTCTCCTCGGTGTAAAGCATGTTCCTGTGGGGGAACCATCTCTGAACTTCCTGCAAACACGTAACTGTGTACAGAAATAGTCTGATATAAGGCTGAATCATCATAGCAGATTCAATTTCACAAAGCTTCTAAACCAACTCGCTAAGTGAATAAGCAACTCTATCTGCTGTGTGGGAAGATGAATCTAGTTTCAGCTTTGCCATCCCGCAATGACACAAAAGCTAAGATGCACCACCGCGATCCTGATATTAAATTCCTGACGCATTTGCATGTGGGGAGAGCAGCTTGAAAAACATCCTGCGGGGGATCTGATACGCAACGAGAAAATGAATGAGATTATTCGTGACCTTATTTTCCTCATGTGCTGCATGTGTGTACAGATGCTTATTTTAACCAGCCCAAACTGAGCTGAACATCACTGCCTGTGCAGCGAGTGATGTAACGGATGTGTAAGCCAAGATATGTGCGTCAAACAGATAAAAACAAGACAGACAATTTCAGGTTCTTCTGGTCACGTAAGCAGGGGGAAGTGTTTAACCCAGAGTGTCTGTATGATAAGAAGAAAGTAGACGATGTTTATAATGAACTATGTTGTTATCTAAAGCGTTGGTGGTGGACAGTGGATTATAATTTGCTGAAATTTAAAATGAATATTTCAAATAAATATTTAAATATTGTTATTATTTTAAAAAATGATAAAATACAATGATAATTAAATTGATTAATAGGCATACAGTATTGCTGAAATTTACACTATATTTCATGAAATGAAAAAACAGAAGAGTAAAAGTTGTAAACAGATTTTATAATCAACAGAATTGGAAACTAGCACTTTATTTTATTTAATAGGAGACAATAGTGACAATTTCATTATGAAAAAGACATTGACCAATATTTGAGAATTAGACTCGACATAAGAGCAGAAGGCCTAATGTTAAGGTGTTCCTAACAGCATCAAATATGTTCATTTTAAATCTCTAATTAGGTGGGTTGCTTTCATGCACCTCAGTTGCTCAGTTGTGGATGTTTGGCTCTAAATGGCCATTAATGCCAGAGTGATTCAACACAACATCAGTCTTCCTGCTTTTGGTTTTGAATGTTGGTCTCATAAAAACAGTGTGAAACTTTGAGATTCCTGCCTGGCTTTGTCTGTGTCTGTACAAACATATTGATGATGTGGGGAAAGAGATATAAGGAGATTGATATAGGTAGATTCAGTCACGTCCTGACAGAATATTCACTGCCACTGTCAGGTCATGAGAAATGACCAGGTGCGGAGTGAAGATGAGCGAGTTGGTGCTTTCTAATGCTTAGTTTGGCGAGCCGTTTAATGGCGATCCATATTACTCGAGAGCTCTTTTGAAAAGCAATAAAAGACCCTGCCGAACAGGAAAATGGAAAGCACTTCATCGTCCTTCCTGGGAGCCACATTAAATCTCTTGCCGCATCAATATCTGTGGTGGCTCGCCTCATACTCGCCCGTGCTGCTCGTCCAACAATTTCCCATTTTGAAAGGCAAGGTAGCTGCCAAACAAATGCTCTCTGTGCGTTAACTCTGCACTGATTAACTTATAAAATCAGGGCAGGATCACTTTGCACTCTAGTATGTTTTGAGCCTGTTTAAAATGCAAAATTGTCCCCTTTTCTGCTAGCGGAAACTCATTTGAAACGAGTTATGCATCTTTTTCTCCCTCTGCGTATCTGCACAGTCTACTGGGTTTAATACTCTTGTATGATGTAATTTTATTGGTGATCCTTTTGCCTTGGCTAATAGGAAATAAAATGCATGTAAATCTGATTGAGAATATGTACCCTACTCTGCATACCGTGTACATAATACCTAGTTGTTATTCTTACACTGGAAGTCTAACAGAAATAAAGTGAGATTGCGATATAAAGAGTAGAGAACAATTGTATCCGTACATTCATCTTTCTTCATCTCAGGCTTTTACAGGCTTTTTCGATTTTATTTCGTGCAGAATTCATTCATCCCGCTGGTATAAAAGTGAGATGTATTATGGTGATTATTATTTCACTCTAGCACAGAATGTCGTGCACTGTGGAAATGCAATGCTTTTAAGTTGTCCGCTATGTAAAATTACAGCTGTGAGAGGTGAGAGGAATGTAGAGCATAATGGATCTGTCATGCCTGCCCATCTGTGCTGACAGATCCTAATGGAGGACGTTCCCAATTCACACCATCTTTTCATATTTCACCTTGATCCGCATATTTTTCCAGAAGCTGAATCTCGGAGTATAAGCCTGCATGCCTGAATTCCATCTTTATCCTCCATTTCCGTCTTCCGGGCTGAGAGTAAAGATAATGTTTTGATGCTTTATGTTATTTCCCCTTCTTTTAATCCCACAATTACATGTGGAATCGCAAGCTGCCTGTTACATCGCCCTGGATGGACTATGAGACCACAATCAAATAACAGTCTTTCCCATAGACCCTATCCATCTCAAACAATTAATATAATTTTCACCTTTTATATCAGTGAGTGATATTTTCCAATTATAACAATCTGACAGGCATATTGGTTTACAATAGCGATCGTACTAGCGCCCGGGCTATTTTATTCATTTCAGAGTCTTGCTGTGGCTCTTGTGAATTATAGTGCCTGGACTTGTCACGTTGTTAACATTTCGAAGGTAATAGCTCGGCCCCATACTGAGATTTTAAT
>JBAJNP010001290.1:0-64711 GCA_036877545.1 Yasuhikotakia modesta | reverse complement strand
CACACAGTGCAAAAAAAATGCCTGCAAAATTAATGCGAAATCCATGTACATGCAAGACTTAAACAGAAATTATATGACATTCCTGGATTATTTTAAGTGAGAATTTTTACATATTTTACAATCAAAAAAGGAAATCAAAGCACAGAGTTTGTGCACACCTACTGGTGACAAAACATTCAAGTTACACATTTGTCTGCTTGACGTTGTTTTGATGCTCAAGCTTACGGACATGTGCACAGCGCAGCACAACACGGCTAAACTGACAGCTGACATCACCTCCGGCCGCCAAACGACGTTCCCAGTCAACACAACCCTCCGCTCAGTCAACACAGTCTTCCCAATGACTTTCCATTCGCCCTCTGACCACCACAGCTTATTTCTTTATATTTGGCTCCTTAATTTTAGCCTTTGGTCTGACTGCGGGAACAGATGCTTAGCCTAAATGTTTTCTGACATTTGTCATTCCCATTCCTGAATGAGTCAGAGGTGACGAATAAGCTCTTCATGCGAGGAAGTCAGGTTTCTTTAACCTTATTTGCAGAAGATTTTTCTGCCCCAAACATTTGTTTGTTACATCATCTCCGGATGTTATGGAGGTGACATTTTTAAAGCATTTACAATGTTGATGCACAAAGTGTCAACTACTGCTCTCATGAACATGCAACAGACAGCTAGGGTGACTGTTAGGATTTTCAGTGAGTAACTAATTCAATTTCTGTCCTGTTCCAACTCAAAGCTATCACTCGACTTTAGAAAACAACATTTGGAATAGAGTGCACAACTTCTATGAATCTTTTATAGTACTTTTATCCTCCTGCAACCTTTTTTAAAGCTTGAAAGCTTTCATTCCCATTCATTGTAGCTGTATGGAAAAGCGGCAGCAAATTCTTTAAAAAAAAAAAAAGTCCCCCTTTTGTGTTCCACAGAAGTCGAGTTTAACAGACTTTAACAGAGTAAACAATGACAGTCTTTTTTGGGGGTGAACTATTCCTTTTAATAGGCTTTTATCTTTCATTGCCTACAAATTAGTTTTAATGTTTTCTCCATTTAAGAAATAAAGTGTAAAGAGAGCATGAAATAGAAAAAGAAAGCAGAAAGGGAAATGTTGCAAGTCAAATTTGAACTCACATTGCCAGCTTCAGCATCACAGCGTGTCATGGCACTGTGGCTCCAAAATTGCTGTTGATTTTGT
Source organism: Yasuhikotakia modesta (assembly GCA_036877545.1). Lineage (NCBI taxonomy): Eukaryota > Metazoa > Chordata > Actinopteri > Cypriniformes > Botiidae > Yasuhikotakia > Yasuhikotakia modesta. Next base: position 63,519 of record JBAJNP010001290.1, on the reverse strand, counting down.
TGTGTTGCATTTGTTGGTTCATTAATACAGTCAAAATAAAAAATCGGAACCTACGCAAAGAATAATAAGATTAACCATCAGACAAGATCAGATGAAGACAAAGGTGCAATTGGGTATAATCCTTTAAAGGACACATTAAAATTTCTCAGTGTATAATATACCAATGTCATATCATTGAGTGTTAAAATACACATCAAATTATAATTTTAAAACTGATCAAAGTGGGCCGTCCTCTGGTGAACAGACATCTCCACATCTCTAAAATGCCTCCCACCGAGCTCACTTTACCTCAAACAGATGCAAAGATTAATCACTTTCTAGAGTGTTAAACACTCCAAACCTGCCCTTGAGGAGTGAAGGGTCTATTCACAAAATCTCTATTAAGGGAAAAATGTGGCATGGACCAATTAAGGTACCAGCAGTGCTTGCAGAGATCATTAAGCAGGTTTGTATTTTGCTCAGGGGCTCTTCACAGGAAGGCCCGGCCCTTGAGAGAGCTGCCAGAGTGTGGGATGGAGTACAAGGGTCTTCTTCACCACAGGGGGATGGGGGTGTGGGTGGCAAACCAACCAGACAAGTCTAATGTCTTAGCCGGGAGAAGAACGGTTCATTTAGAGCCATTAGTAAATTACTGAAGTTGGAAGACACAACCCTTCTGGATAAGAACATTAGGGTGCAGTTACAGACTCACTGGGAAACAAATGATAATCGTCACTTAGCGAGAAGTTTGAGCGCAGCGGGGCTACCGTCAAACCCAGCGCATGCTAGCCAGTGTGGATCTCAAATCCTGTCAGGAGAAAGCCTATATCGAACTCCAATGTATAATAACCGCCTACAGATAAATCGCTAATGCACAATGAAGCACTTGTTATTGAGAATGATCTACGACTGCCGGTTTGTGTGGCCCTTATCTGCGCGAGTGCTTATCAAATGAGAAATTACAAAGGCTGCGATGCACTCATTAGTCACAATGTTCTCAACAAAAACCTCCTTTTATCCACTCAGCAATGCGTTCACGGTCACGTTTCACCCCAACGTAAAAATAAACAGAGAGTTGTTTGCACTGCATTATGGGATTGGAGAAGAGACCGCATGGGATGGCGCAGACAGCAAAACGTCCCTTACTCTCCAGAGGCCTTTAAACTTTATCTACACGAATGGATTTCATAAGGAGATGGTGGGCTGAGCCAGTGATAGTCACTTTAAATGACCCATATCCTCATCTTTTATACATTTTGACCCTCTTTTACTGTTAAGCCATGCATTCCCTGCCTCCTAGGCTGAAAGGCATAAGATAAGATGAGGAGATATGAACATGTTCCTCTCGCCTCTGCTGTTAAGCCGTCTATGAGAGGAAGGGACTCAGCAAAAGGTTGTTTTCACATGGAAAGAAACAACATATTACTTCAGGTTAATTGAGTTTGGCTTGTTTGGCCAGCACAACATATTACATTCTGTCAATGCATAATTGCTTCTGTCAATTTTAATTAGGGCTACATGAGAAGAGTTGATATTTTTGGTATTTCAGAAAAGTAATTAAAAAGGCATTTCACTTTCCACATCAGGTGAAGTTTAACATGCGATGAACACGGATGTGCAGAAATGATTCTACAAGAGCTGCGGAGCACCAGCGTTAAATGAGGCTTTTAAAACAAGCAGCACCCAAAACAGACATAAGGTTTTCTTTTCAGCATGTTTCTTGTTCCCCTCAGGCTAGCTCCTCCATGCTGTTTAAAAAAGAAACATTCAAACACACACACACACACACACACACACACTACTGCACACACATATACATACATAATACATAATTGTGCCAGCACAACATAAACAACACAGATTATCTTTCTCATCTGTCCGTCCTGGTAGCAAAATTACTGCCCTTTACACTTCATCTAAGTCATTTTCCAAATCAGTATCTCCCAAAACTGATACAACATGATTCTAAAGAAATGGACATATTCACATCACATGCAATGCAAAACATATGCCAGGCATAATTTATATTGCATTGTTTTACAGTGAATCATCTGTTATCATAACTCATCTGTGCTGTTGATCCAGTGTGTGTACACCATGGCAATTATAATCATAAGCTATTTCACACTGGACCGGTAACAGTATATAATGCATTCACTGCACAGTCAGACACAGGCCTAAAATAACAAATGTGATATTCCAACCTGCACAGGCTTCAGATGGCACTGCATAAATTAAGCCGAATGAACCTATGGCTCAGTGAACCTGCGCCGCTGCGAAAGCTAATTCCTGCTCCCAGCTAAGAGAAGAGAGAGTGCCTTTTATGCCTCATACGTTCCTGTGAAATTCCCTTTGCGCCGGGCCTGCGCTGGTGGGCATTTCCACAGACCCGGCTCTCTTCAGCGGCCCATCCTGCAAAACAAACCTTTAATGAGAAGTTTATGAGACAGAAGAACCCTTGCGGTACTGGCTAATGTATATATATCTGAATAAAACCGGCCGCCGTGCGTTTTATCTAGAGATTCAGTCAGTGTTTGCCAGGCTACCCGAGGTGATAGCAGAGCCTGCATGCCGAGCGAGAGCCAACATGTCACTTTCTCTCAGAGCAAACACTGTCACTGCTAATTCTACAATGAGCTTGCGACGGCCCCGTGATGACACAAAACAATTAGGCAGATGTTCTCACCAGCCTCCCAAGCCAGGGCAATAAAACATACTGCCACCGTCAGTTATTTCACAACTCACGATCGCAATTGGACAGGCAACACGTCTCTGATATTATATATGATTGTATGAAATCACGTTCCTGAAGTAACACGCTTATTAGCCGCGCTGTGATTAGCACTCAGCCTTTTCGGTTGTATTTTTAGTGCCACCGCTCGAAGTGTCTTAGCTGTGTTTATGCCGCGGCGGTGCTAGCTTTGCATAAAAACAGGTGCACTACATATGGTAGACTCTTTCAGAATACAGAACTTTTGATCCTGACAAAATGTCAGAACTTGTCAGGCGCTACTGTATGAAATGGCATGTGAACGTTTCGGCGCAGAGCAGCAGCAAGACAGGTGTGTGCACGCTCCACTCAGACTGCATGCGTACGGAGTCACATACAGTGGCTCCGAGGGAGTTTACTTGTGATAGCACAAAAGGGAATGACAGGGGCCAGTTAGCGTCTATGATGTTGCATCAAAGACGCACAAAGAATGCCACTGCTTATAACCTTTCCACCATCTACGGTCCCTGAGGGCTCAGAGTCGTTTCAGTGAGGAGGAATAATAAGCATTTAAAATTTGTCAAACTGCATCACGGCCAACCCATTGTGGTTACCTTGGTAACCACGGTGTACTTTGAGGATGCGTTTTTTTTTGCGCATGACTTCCACCACAAGTGTCTAATCACTTACTCAAATGCATGACAGAGTCACACCGCACTAAACAAAGACAGTGAGTTCTGGCAAATCTTAAAAATGAGACAACCAGCCGAGTATGAGCAAGTATGAAAATAAGAACTAAAATAGGCATACGCCAATAGCACTGCCAAAACTTCCTTGTGGAAAATGAGATGAGCCAGTCTGGGTTTTTGGCACAACCGCACTGGTGTGTCCCAGCACCAGTGTTTACTCTCAGCTGACCTGTAAGAAAATAAAAACAGCCAGTGTTAGCAACACACCTTTAGCATTCAAAACTCAGTAGTGCATTGTCACCCTAACTTTTAAAATTAAAGGTTTCCCTCTATTGAAACAAAACACACAAGTTGCTTTTAAATCGTTAGGTCAGATATCAGTAGCTATTTAAAGTAAATACGGCACATTTGTCATGTTTGTTAATGATCACATTATATTTTGGTCTTTCGTTCAATTATTATTTGGCTGCTTTTCAAACATGTTTTGATTCCCTGTATAAATCTTTTTATTGAATAAACAGGTACATTATTGTTGTGTACAACAGTAATCGTGTTGATCATTTGAACCGGTATCAAATGAAGGTCTTGCGGAATGAGATTGTTTATCACCAATTGAAAATGACTATTGATTTTTAAACAACAGAAATCTGGCAGTGAGGTGATGTAATTAAATATTTTTTTCTTTTACTAATAGTTTTGTATTAAATGAGAAACCAGGATTACATCCGTACATGAGAGAAGATTCAATTACAATGCTTTCCTTACCCACTCCATGCCATTAAGCTCACGACAGACAAAAACAAACAGAAAGAAAATGTAATTGCTTGCTGTACTTCATAATGTCAGAGTTCTTAGAACTTAGTTACTAAAGGACACTGAGACACAATTAGACATTTATACAGCCTCAGTACCTTAACAATCCTTTCACATTCTTATTAATCATTTAAATTATAAATTACAGCAGCGTGTGCAACAGGTTGCCCCAAAACAAAACTAGTGTATCTTTTTTATAGCTTCAACATTAGTGTCATTACTGAAGTCACTCCAACGTTTGTTTTGGTAAAGTAAGCTTTACTAAACTCCCACCTATTAGAACTCCCATCTCTGATCAGAAGAGAGGAAGATTTCCTGTGATGGTTTTGCATCACCAACTTACTGATGGGATCAGGGCTGCAACATCACCTCCTGTACTTCACACTCATATTCTGCTGTTGAAGAAATAAAGTTTAAATTACATTTAAATTAATATTAAATAACATTAAACTTGTCATCAACAACTATAAACCAATGGGTACTATGTTAAATCAGTAAAATGCAATACTTCACACTGCACACTGTTCGTCCTTATTAGCTCGAACCAATGGTTACAGTTTGGGGCGGGGCTACGTGTTTTTTCTGGCCAATGACAGATGAGGGGAGTTTTTAGGAACCTGTTGGAAAAAGTAAAATTTCACAGTAAAAAGTTAAGCTCATAATATACAATTTATAGTGCTGAAAATCTCTTCATATCCTAACAAAAAACATTACCAAAAGATGTTAATCAGATTCTGTATTCCTCCATAAACATGTGACAGTTTATGATGTTCCTCAATGGTAAAAATACCTCTCATTGTTCTAACGCATTACAGATTCCTTTGGTGCTGGAAGAGATCTGAGAGACAATTGAATCATTACATAAAATTGGTCATGAGCTGTACCCTCTGAAAGCAAACGTTATATTACACATGCTTGTGCCTCAGACATCAAACGCACAGACCCAGTTTGTTAATGATATATAAAGTTATATTTGTTTAATTTTTAATTGGCAAATAATTACTAGAAAAGCCTTTTTTATTCTTTATTCAATTAGTGAATTCCATGTACAGAAAGCAAGCAACCCAAGTTGAATTTTTTACTGCCTTTGGAAGCATTAAAGATAGCATGCAATATGAAAATGCATGCATACTTTATTTGGTGCAGGGCATGCGACGCATCTTAATAGAACTTTAAGGATGTCTGCTTAAACATCTCCTTTAATCACAATTGCTTTTCGCCCTTTTGTTTTGTTTTTACATTTGTTTAGGAATAACTCTGGAACTTTGTTGTTTAAAAAATAGTGATGTATAATTGTAATCCCCACAGAATCGCATTGTGCATCTTTTTAAAGTCAGTTTAAAACAGTTCACTGCAAAAAAAACTTGTATCAGACACAGAAAACACTACATGAGCATCCGTGCTGCTTTCATCAAACTGTGCAGATCTTTTCATGCAACAAGAGGCTGTAGAAATTCACGGTCACGGCTGACTGTCAGAGCCATCTGCATTGGCTAGAGCTGATTATTTAAAATGATGGCAGTGACAAATCTAGGCAGCAAGATTTCCCTGTGGTTGCTTGTGTAACTGTCGCAGATAATGCGAGGGTGTGAAATAAACGGGACGCAGAGGGCAAATGAATGTGCGCTTAGTAGACGACGCATTTTTGTAGGTCAATAGTCAAACAAACACACTTAAGTCTCAGTGCGATAATAAATATTTATCGCAGGGATTTCAGAACTCCTCTGTTTGTTTTCTTGTTTCGTTTTGCTGCTGAATTTATTTAAAATATATTCATTGAGTCCCTAAGTGAACGCTGGCTATTTTCTTCACCAATTGCTATTTCCGTCATTTACTTTACAGTTTGCAAACTTGAAATGATTTACGGCCTCGAAATGTTTTCACTACTATTTTAGAAGTTAATTGTTGCTGCTCTTACACTTATTTTCAGAGATTTATGGATTACAATCATTATGATGTAATTTATATGTTCTGTATAAGTGGCAATTCTATCTTGACAGTATAGTGAATATCTGAATATTTCAGATGAACTCTCTTACACAAAAAGACACTCATATGATGGTTACATTATTTCCTCTGGAGTGTGACCACAAGTCTGGTCAATGGATTTTAAACAGGAAATGACATGTTTCAGCTCTTATCTGATGTTTTGTCACAGTGAAAACTAGGAACACTGAACAGCACGTTCGCATAAAACCCTGGAGATCAGAACAATTTAAACAGTCTCCCTCTTTCTCTTAACACCACACGCTTTTGTGCCTCTCCTAAGACCCCAAAATCTAGACAATCTGTCTCCTAAACAGCTTTGTGGCTCCTCTTGTAGACCTGTGATGGTGATCACACATCTACAGGCTCAACAAATGTCAAAACTTGTTTCTGTTCCATGTTTTAATTATGGAAAAATCAGATAATTAGCATTTTGGTTTAGATGTTTTGATGATAACTCAGCTCTTTACAAACTCTTCAAATCAAAGAATTGATTTCCTTTTTGCTGCTAATTGGCTAAATTCAATATAAAGGTCATTACAATTCTTTATTATACCATATAATTCATTTAAAGGATTCATTTTGTGTTAAGAAAGATCAATTCTATAGGGCAGGTTTTTAAACCATTTTCGGAAACTCCCCAATACTCCACTAGATTTACCACATCTGAATAATTAAGGACCAGATCAGTAGGGTACTTAATCAGCACTTAGAAGTCATATTTCCTATTCTCTCCAGAGTGTACACTTTCGAGGGTTAAAGAATACAGGGCTCAAAAAGTCAAATCTTTTTGCAGGTCTGTTTGAAGTGACCCTACAACAAGATTGTTGCCAAAATTGTTCTCCCTCTGAAGTGCACTATGAAGCCATCATTTATGCCATTTGAAACACTCTGCATGATCTGAACAAGGTGTGTCAAAAAGGGTGACATCCAAAATGTGCCATTAGAAAACTCCCGCTCGAGTGCACTGATCTCAATTTAACAATAACAATACATTTGCTTTCTGTGTTTGGCGCTTTACTGTGAAATTACTGATTTCTATCATCTGTCTTGTATTTTTGTCAAGACAGAAATCACCGGGGATAAATTATAACAGGGCCAAAAACATACAGATACATGCTGTTGCACTTTCATTGTAATTTACATGATTAAATACCACTCTGTCGTCTCCATTTCCAAAGCCTTCTGTTCTGTGACTCACTCGAATCCCTCCTTTTACACTTCCTAGCACGCTAAATTTAACAAACTCATTTCCTTTCCTATACCAAGTTTGCCACCAGGAATTTGTACAAAAATCAAAAACAGACTTAATTTCAGTACGATTTACCAAAATAAAAGGTCAAAATTGATCTGTTACTGTGAATAAATTCGTTGTGGAACAGGACAGCATATGTCTAATCGTCCCAAGAGAAAAACATGGCCGTCTTGTAGTCCGCAGAGATCTGACGTAGAGTTTTTAAAGGTAGTCACTGACAGATATAAGGGTCACACCTGGTCTGGTGTCACAGATAGTCGCACCCCGCACTTCCTCCGCTGTCTTTCAGCAGGCTGAGATTGTGACACTTCCTGTGCAGAGGCTCTGCGGAACATGCCTGCTTCCTGTCACCTTGCCATTACCTTATTGCCATGGAAATGAATGCAGCCAGACAGCATGATAAGCGAGCCACTAAAAGAGAGGGAAATAAAGGGGAGAGGAGCACTATATGGTGAAATCTTTGATGTGTTATAAAGGCGTTTTGTGGGCTTGTATTCACACAGCTGTATATACCCCGTATTCCAAGCGTTTATTGATAAACAATGTGCCCAATGTGTTTCGCTGAACTTTTGATGGAAATATCAGCGGTGGGAAAGTCCAGAGATGCCCTCGAACCACGGCGCCAACAAATGGCCGCTTCATGTCTGAGGTGAGAGGTCACGGCAGTTTTCGCCGTCTGGGAAATGTCCATCAAATCCTCACAATGATCTCCGCACAGCTCTGTGTCATCGTCTGTGAGAAGAAAACACATCAACATCAAGCTCTCTACTAAAATTTCTCAGGCACTGCAGAAGTGAACATAAAATGAAAGTAAGAAATTAAAACAAAAGACTAATTATTACAGCTCTTGGGAAATATAAACTAAAAATGGTATGTGAATGTCTGATCTACAGGATGTGTAAAATATTCTTGGTGTTATTATTGCTTTTATTGGTGTAATAAAACTATTACACATTTAACCTAATGTACAACAATCATGCTAGCACACGCTGTAGCTTATACGCAGAGCAGCAACTGTCTGAGAGTTCTTGTCTCCATGACAATGTGTGTGTGACACGTTGACGATCCAGGCCCACCCAGAGGGCCGCTTGCTGGTCATCCCGTTAACAGTCCACCATCAGCACCACGGGAGAGAAACTCAAACTCACACTTGTTTAACACAGTGGCGTCATCACCTGTGTCCGTCACCAGCCCTGCCGCAACATTTAGCACCACAGAAGAAGCCCATGCTGTGCAAACAGAGAGATTCTGTTTTTATCCTAAAATGATGAACTGCAATGTACACACACATCAACAGAGCAATGAATCACTTTATATCACCGTCCTGGCAAACCACTAATTAATTCACACATTAACACATCTTAACATCCTTTATTGATGTTCGTGATGCAGTGTTATGCATCACACATCATTACACGTGCTATATAATGCTGTACATGTCCAACAGATGCTGGCGATGGATCATTTTTGGGTACTTTTTGAATACAGAGTAAAACCTGTTCCAATTTGTTGTGTAATGAGCACTTCTATATGTCTGGAGTGTATATGTTTTATTTAAATAATTTTACATCATTACAGTCATTTTATTAAATGTTATTTCCTCTGTCTGGCACAACAATGTATTTATCCATTTATCTATATGTCTATCTGTATAATACCTGTGCAAATAAGTCTGTCTGCCTATTTTCCTTTTTTAATGCATTTACACACACACACACACACACATTTATATATCGTGTTTTTACACTGACAACTGCAACCCATATTTAATAATAAAAGAAACACAAAAAATAATGTTTTTCTATATTCTGTTTTTTCCTCTACTGGACTGGACAGGTGTTGTAAATCACTCACCCTCAGCTGGGCAACTGTCTGAAAGCTTATGCATGGCTGTACTCATCATGTGAGACATGTTCCTGCTCAGCCATAAATATACAGCTCTATTATAGGGCCTCGGACTGGATCTGCCATTAGAGACAGGAACCGTTGCTTTAGAGGGAGTGGGGGGATGAAACAAAGAACAAGTCGCCCTGCGCAACAGTGTCCCCTAGTGGCAGAGAAAACGATGACTTTTGCTTTCGACAACCAGTGTAAACTTTAACTTTGAGGTACACTTGTAAAAACACTTTATTAACATTTCATTGAATTTAATACAACGTTTTCTAAAACTCTTTTATCAGCATAACATTTATTTTTATTTATTTTATTTTAGTAATACGTTTAAAGGAACATAAATTGTCTCTGTATTTAGTTGGTCGGTCATTTCACATTAATGACAGCACGTACTCAAACTGTCATGGACCTAATGATCCATGTTATCCCAGCATGACATGAAAACATTCCAAAGAGCATCCGCTAAATGCTTCACTGGACGCAGACAAATCTGACCTTTGTGTAAAGGAATCGACGCGGTCAAAGTCACGCTTGAGTTATTGATTAGCGACCTGGAAAAATGGCATAATTGTTAAGATTTCTTATTCCTAAAACACTGTAACATTTGCATCATCCTAAAGCTTTATTTTTTAAGTTTACATGCATTTTAAATCTCAGTCAACTTTTGAACTCCACTGTACAATTTGTCAACGTTGTTTGATGTTTGTTGCCGCTAAACAAAACCGAAACTATTCAATATTGAACTCTACTTAAAGACACACAACAAAACTGCACTGAACAGACACATACACACCTCTCAAAAACCCACACAACTGAATCCAACAGCTAAATAGGACGTGAGACTTGCTACAGCTGTGAATCAAGAGGTTTTTATCGACTTCATTACTCACTACTGTTGTGAGAGACTCTGCATGCTATCAAAGGCAGTTTAATTTAATTGAGCCTTCAAGCCGCCTCACAAACGTATGTGACTGTATTCAACCTACCTGCTCACCCAAGAGACGTGAAAAAATCTAATAAGTCATCCAGACACAATATGTTAATTGACTTTTCTGCAGCTGGCAGACTTAATTAAGGTCTCATTACACTAGAGAGTGGATTCAGACAGAGGCACTTGCCATTACAATCTGCCTGTGTGCACAACAGAGCCCTACTGAGAGACATCATAATAGCAACACGCGCAGTCCACCCACACGGCTATAAAACTACAGCCATATATTATCACTGGGACGAAACTGACCAAGCCTGCAGTGCTTAATATAGATGCCATGACTGTTTGCCAAACACCTTGTGTTAGTTCCTGTGTTAAGGTTTTTCATAAGTTTGGGCACAGTGCACCAAAACAATCTGTTTTTCAACAACCAATAGGACGTTTGTTGCGTCACAGATGTTAACTTGATTTGCTACTTACTAGTCAACTGCAGTTGGTATTGGGAAAGGAAACTATTCACAACAGAGAGCGTCTGATTGGACCAAAATCACTGTGGTGCAGGAGTCATCAATATTTCTGCTTCATTATCCCTGAAAGCAAAGATTTAAATGCATATATTTGTTGGAAGTTTATGAGTATTGCATAGATGACTTCACAGCTAATACACATACACAGGAATAAACAGACACAAAAATAATTGATTTCATGGGGTTTTTGGTACAATATACAACAGTAATTGTGGCATACTGAAAAAAAATCTAATTACCCTCCAAAGCTTTCGAATAGTGATAAATTGTTCTGTTTTTTTTCAAAAACAAATTTCGCTGCTCTTGAAGAAAACCTTTTTAGATTATTACAGTTCATTAAAAATACCGCCGTGAATCTCAAAAGTCACCAGTACAGCAATAAACTCATCACAGCTAATGGGCTTTGATGCAATAACTCAGTGCTTTTCTAATTACAAGGACGTCTATACTAATTACACCCTAAATGGAAATGAAGGCTAAACATAGACAACATTCATGCAAAAGAACGTCACACGGCTCATTTTTAGATGCTATTGTAGATGCTTTGCAGCTTTAACACCTCGTTCAAATCAACAAGGTCACCGTAAGCATTGTGTGACTAAATATTCACGATAGCAATAAACTGATTCGCAGCACACGTCCGTTTGATAAGCTTATTCCAGGCAAACGTCTTGCTCCAGTGAACAGCTAAAGTCAATGGAGGACAGGGACAAACATCTCAGTTGCATGTTTTTTTTCTCAGTTAGATTATAGGCAAAAGTGAGTCAAATTGGAGCTAGTCCATGTTCCATAGAATCTATGTGAAAGGTTTAGAAACATCTCTATTCTCGCTCACTATTGAACCACATTCAAACAAACACAACCTCACATTTATCAAAGCATGTTGTGGATTTATGCAGAATCATAAATTATGTCTGAGATATCGCCGGCAATACACAACAATCTCATAATGTATTGCTATAAACTCAGCAAACAATTTCCATTCAACATGAAAGACTGAAAACCAAATTCATCTAAAAGGATAATGTTAATGTAATATCAATTATATGTCTAATATTTGTTTAGTCTGCTGCTTCTGTTGGTCAGATAGTTTGTTTGTTGAAGTTTACAATCATTTGTACAGATTGAAAGATAATAAACAAGGAGAAATAACAGGATCAGGACACATAGGCTGAATACAAGTTTGCATCACTTGTGTGGGAGAACCTGAAAGCAATTTGGCACAAGGTAACAGTGTGTGCAGACGAATACAACTAAAAGGCAGGCAGTCATCCGATTCAAGCTCTCTGCAGGAAATTGAGACTTTTAGAAGAAAACCCAATACCACTATACAGCTATAAGTAAGCAACTATGCAACATTCTATTTAGTACCTGAAACATCACTTACATAATAAAAACTTGTTACGTTGTTGCCATATTCATAGCAAAATTACGCAAAACTCTAGACTACTGCATCTATTTCATTATATTACAGCTCTTACAATGTTGTTTTTAACTGCCAGCTCCCTCTCTGGTGCGACTCTCTGCCAGCGCTCGGCTGTGCACGGCTGGACTGGTGTTAATCAAAAGCTTGCCACAGAAATCACATTGATTTTTCTTTAGGGAAATAAATTAGCCTCTTAAGGAAAAGCGCGTGTTCTGTCATTGCTAACCGTGTTCTGCGGCTGGTTTAAGAGTGACGTTCGTGTATTTCTGCTTATTGAAAGTGGGATCTTAGTAAATAGCCTAACAGGGGTTTTACGTATGATGACATCACACAGCTTCAAGTCACTTTGAGACAGACAGACAGACAGACCCACAACAGCCAATGAAGCGCACATGCAATGCGTCCAGTTGTGCATTAGCACCCATTTGTGCACTGAAATAGAAACATTTATGCACTATTATTTGCTTTGAAATGTGATTCAACAGCTAAGAAAATTATCCCAGTCAAAAATTAGCCACTTTAATCATCAATTCTGTTGAACTGACATTTAGAAAATTACTATGTCAAGTTTGAAATTAAACCTCTGGGTATCAATTGTATTTCTGCAGGTAAGATTAAAACTAAACGACAAACATTTAACAGAGTTATTAAATTAGTAATGGTTTACTAAATTATGTTGCACCATTTCTTGAACACAGGATTTCTTTATAATGACAACATGAGCATGACTGTGGGGTTCATAAGATCACACAGGTGAGACGTATCGCGTCCAGCAGAGCTACAGGTCCCTCATTTGCCTCAGAAAAATGTTAATAAAGCTTCTGAACTCTTGTCACAGTTTCATTTTTTCTGTTTGGTGAAAGCAAGAGTTAAAAACACATTCAGCAAAGTGATGGAGCCACTTAAAAAATATTTTATATAAGAAACAGTTTTACTGTTACTGTTTAAACGATTGCACTTACAAACACACAAAATAAAAGACCTGTGTCACATTCTACTGATAAGTCAAACAAACGTTTTGTTAACATAATGGCTTTTGCAATAACTCAACGAAACTCAATGCTTGGCCCGGACCACAGGACCGTTTTAGTGCTCCAGGTTTTGGTAATAATCGCCTGACGAAATAAGCCTCCTAATCTTTAACATACTTCTGTGTGTGGGATAAACTGGGAAGTGTTTTCTAATAAACAGTATAGCTGCTATGCTGCATTTAAATGACTCCGCCCAGCAGACCCTCACAATGCAAAAACAGAACAAACGTACGTCAGGCTGAGAATGGCGTCCCTCGCTCATCACTCTGGGTCTCAGTTCCTGCAATGAGCTGGAAAATAGGCTGCAGTCTCAGCCTCACTGTGTCAATGGCACCGGGACCACCTCTCACTCATTTCCCCACCGCTGATGTTCACAGGTCAGTGATCACACAGAGTGTCTGAACGACTCTCACCCATCTGACATTTTCCTCCTTGGAGAAAAGATGAAAATAAAACTTTGATATCAGCGAAAATCTTTCTGAGAGGAGCAAATGCACCACAGCGGATGCGTGGGGTATTTGCGCTAGTTGCATGAATTTATGACGTGTGAAGCTATGATTGTGTTTAAAATACGTTTCTTGTTTTTTTAATATTTGTATGGCTTCTTGCTTGACCAATAGAGCGCATAGTCCGTAGGCCAACCTGGTGAATTTGTCACCAGTATCTTCAAAAGGTAAATTTTTTATTCAAAAAGTTTTTTTATTCAAAAGTTTATTTTTTAGTTTTTGAAAACCTGTACAGCCATACAAATAATTAAAAAAAACCATAAGATATAACTTACCAATATTACTTAAACACAAACCTGTTTATTTCTACAAAATAAATACTACACAGTCATCTCAAACTTAAATTGTTAAACAATTTAAATGCTTTTAAAAGTAAAGCCAGGATAAGAGTTCACAACCTTTACAAACCATTAAGTAACAATTGTTCTTCTAAACGTCCTGTCTTAATGTTAACTTGCTAGCAACCTTAATTTTTAAATCACATAAAGGTTTAAAAATTCATGTTTGAGGTATAATCGTGTGCAATTTATACTGCAGAGCAAAACAATAAAGTATATTTAAGTAATGCAAAGTACATACCTTATTTAAGCTACTAATAAATTAAAACTGCTATTCAAACAAAGCCATTAGACATTTCACAGGGAAAACATGGCTCCAAAATGCTAATTCTTGTCTGGGTTTTATATGAAGGTCCACAGACTGATAATATCCATTTGAAGACATGGAAATCCAGGTAAAAATCACACAATCTTTTTAAGATTTCTTGAATTCCCGTTTGGCCCTGTTTTTGTGCTTTTTGGATCCTCCAATGGCAAATTTCCACAATAACCAAATCTGTCTTTCTGACCTCAAAAATCGATATGCAATCCAAATGAGCTGCTCCTGAAAGAAATAAAGCAGAAATAGTTTGGGAAATTCTAGATGAGAGGTTTATACTAACCTGATACGAGTCATAAATTTTGCAGCGCTCGAATGCTAGCAAAGAACTGGTATTAATTTAGCCTTTCCCATCGAATCAATACACCTTACAAGATTCAAGTCAAATGTTTACTTATTTCAATAAATACATACAGTTATTTAAATTAGATACACATTCCATTTTAAAAACAGAATTTTTTCATTTATATATGATAATAAATATGCAAATATCTATAAATAAATGCAATACACCATGTTTGGATTTTTGTGGCAGTTATGACAAAAATAGGTAGAAAATTCTGAGGATTTCACAAAAGGAAGACTGTATTTTTAATAAAGCCATACCTGACACATTGTGGTACAACATCTTCTACACAAAACATGACATGGGCTCTGCAAGCCGTGTTGCTCAGCATCTAACAAGCTTGTCACAAGAGCCCATCATTCAATCAGGGCTGGTAAAAGTGTCAGGTGAAAATTTGGAGACTCAATTGTTACATGGAGATTAAACCGCATCTGCCAGCTGTGGCCACTGGCTGCCTGATCATCGTGACTGACAGCAAATACAGTGCTTACAGTTCAGTGGAGGCAAAGGTGAACATCTATTTTCCCAGCACTAACACCCTGAGGGTTCAGACCACACACATGCCTTCGGCTACGGTCTTGACATCTGTATGCTTCATATTTGTTATAGGACAAGACATGTAACCAAAGGCAATGATTGAATTGTGAGACTTTACTCTTATATTTAAATATAAATTATATATATATATATATACGAAACAATTTGATTATTGGACCCATAAAGCAAGTTATATAAGAGTTGCATGCGCTGAGCCTAGCTCAAATATTACTCAAATGTCATTATACTGTGTTGTATTACAGTATGTAACTACAGTACAGTTGCCTTAGCAGTGCCAAAGGAATATAAAGCCTTTTTTTGCCCTAAACTGTTCACCTATTATATATAAATAACTAAAACACACTGTCATTTATATTGCAGGCAGTAATTTTATCAACATTAATATATCAGGAGGCGAGTCTGTGCCTAAATACAGCAGCTTTCTGTGTTAAAAGTTTAACAATGTTTTGATCACAACAATCCCTCCGAATGTTCTCGCCTATTTTTTTGGTTGTTTTAAAAATACATGCTGCTGCTGTAGTCCGTTCACACAGCAATAACTTTGTTCAATCTATCTGTATTTGACATAAGAACAAAAGCGCTAACAGAGGCCACAGTGCATCACAGAGCGGCAGAGATAAGAAATGGGATCATAATAATGTATGAATAACGTCCACAGAGTCACCAGAGTGCGTTAAACTGAGACGTATATTTTACAGATTCAAAAAACTCAGTCAGTGAGCAAATGTAATCTGCCCCAGACAGATGTTAAGGCAGAAACGTCATGATTCTGCCATGTCTGAGATAGATAGTACAGCTAAAAAATTGAAGAAACCTAAATAAAATGCATTTGGGAGAGCAGCTACAGTCAGCCATTTACTTCCATCAGTACAAATCTACAAGTATTAACTTGCCATGGTGTGGCGAATGATATAATAATTGGACAAAAATGAATCTGTGAAATATCAAATTGAGGTAAACAGGGGGAGTAAACTCAGTGTGAATTAATTCAGCCCTATCTGGTGGATTTTATCGTCAATTTTGTTCACTGCAGGCATACAATTATTCTCTCAAGAGACTGCAGATTTGACTGCACTTACCTCAAATTCATCTCTAAGCCCCAGAGTTCCCACTGTGAGCTGTGTTTACCGAAAGGCCAAACCAATCAAACACAGGCGATAATATTTATACAATAACGCCGGGGCATGAAATAATATTTCCCCACAGTCATAACCGAATGACCTGCTGAATGACCAATTTATACTTTTTAAGGTACCGTTATTGTAAACAATTTCCTACTTCTCAGCTAATATGAATGCGGTTATCAGACCTACAGCACCCCGATTTTTGATCTGATTTGTTGATTTTTGCAAACCAAACACAACCCTGAGATGTTTTCTGATGTGTTTGCTGGCTTGCCTTTTTCTTTTCAAAAAGGTTGTTGTGACTTTTTGTAAAAGATGAATGATTGTGTTGTGAATTATTGTAGACTGCTGATGTTTTAACACTCATTACACCAGCGTGAAAAACCGTTAGCATTATATTGTGACTTACAAACTAAAGTTAATAAGCCTGTAAAGTGTTTAATTTCTATGCCACTGGCAACACCAAACTGAATGCAAAAGTAATGACTGTTTTTTAACAGGCTTCCCAAATGGTCCCTCAGCTGCAATTGGGTGGGAAAACAGTCAGTCTGTTAGTCTACAGTATATTGTTGTGTCAGACTGAGTTAGATGCCCAGACAAAATGCTGAGAGCACCACACACCACAGTGTTTACAATTTCTTTAGAACCAACCTACAAATGGATTTCTTATAGCTGTCCCTTGATTTAAGTATAAGCAAAACAATTTAACACATACACAATTACACTTAAAAATTGTTTAAATCAATTTTAAAAAATTGTTTAAATCATAACTTTGATAGTTACCTTCACAACATTCAGGTGTTGTTGTGTTGCCACTGCAGTCACTATTGGACAAGCATGTATCACAGTCGCTTGTGTGATTGGTTGATGGTGTGCCGCACAGCCAATGGTGTTCCGCCTTCAGCCACAGACTGCAAAGCTTGTTGCTTTTTCATAAAGCCAACATGGCAACCTTTTAAATATTATGTATCTGAAATTGATTAACACAGACAGATGAGGTGATTTAAAAACTTTGCAACGATAAATAATCTCTACTATATGTTCATATTTACCATTAATATATAAGAACAACAAACAAAGCTTTCGGACACTGGAGGCCAAACAATCTTCTAATCTCTGAATCCGCCTAGAACTTCCTCCCTTTGGAGTTAACCTTCAGAAATCCTCCAGAATGAACAAGCCAAGAGGGCAAAGTATGAAGAAGTGGTCAACTATTGTCAGATAGTGGCCTAGAAAATGAGACGCATGCCTGCTGAGGTTTTGTTGGCCAGTTTCTTTCTGAGGCCCTCTGGCCATCGGCCTTCACTGGAGCATTGAAGTGGAGAGCTGACAGCAGCATTACAGAGGCTGAAAGGATCTCAAGATGGTTTGGGATAAAAAGAAAACTGCCTTTTGAAAATGAGATGTGACATCATAAACCACAGATAGGTCACATGGGTGGGGGTGTGTGATGTTTAAAGACCTTAAACATCAAATGACCACAGGAAGACCACTAATAATTCAGTCAAATGTACTGATGTACCACAATAACTGTCATTAATATGCATTGCTGTGTAGCGGATGCCAATGGGAACGCATGTTTTATGCCTCCTCTTGAACCATGTAAACAAATATATCTGCATGCCTGAGGTCTAACAGACCTTGCAAATTTAAAATTGGCAATCCAAAGAACTAAATTAGATGCTTCATTGAAGAAATGGAAAGATTTAAATTTGAAAAGGTTTTCCAAGAATTGATTTACCACTGAGCAGAAAATTCAAATGTGTTTGATCAATTACTGAGGTGTGATAAGACTGGCAAGATTTGGATTATTATTCTATGAGGTAAAAGAAAAAATGAATCAAGGACATATTCTGAAACAAAGTACCTAAGTTATGATCAGAAATATATAAAATACAATATACATAATATAATTGTTTTGGTCTGCATGTATTCATGAAGCACACAGCTAACAAAAACAATACAATTCTACTGTAATACTGGGTTTCAGTTCTTGATTTTTTTATATCTTAAATACTGAGGGTTCAAAACAAAGGCAGGGAGCCATTTCCGCAACATCCTGTTTTGATATAACCCCCCCAACACCCAAATCTCTATTTTTCCCTCTTGGATTGCTGCTCTGCAACACTGCGGGTAACACACACTATCAAACATGGCACTGCAAAAAGATATATGTGTATACCACCGCCCTCATCTAACAAAACACCACCAGCTCAGTCATGTCTTACACCCCTAATCCCACCCCAGGGGTGGTTTTCCCACCAAACTAGTTATGCCATCTGCACTGCAGCTCCAATTCTTTGAAAACACCAACTACTGCTCTGATACAGACAACACATTTCTGTTCAGCAGCCACTCGCTTTTTTTCCTCTCATTTCATTCCATCTCTGAATTATGCATGCTGTTCCTATCACTCACGCTCCTCTAAAGACGTCGTCTTCTGCCAATTAACGGTACAGTGGAACCGTGAAAGGATGAAGGATCTGCACTTGTTGCGCAGAGGAACGTTTCAGAAGAAATATGGAGATATGGATCGGCGACAACAGCGATCAGAGAATTCACTGAAGGACGTAGATCGCTCTTGAAGTCTCTGGCGCCGCTCGTGTGAGGCGGAACGTGAAGGGTTCGGGGAAAACCCGGGGCTTCCATACAGCGGCACATCGAGGTCATGGATCAGAGCTCTGACTCCCATTGGTCCGTTTGAAGAGCCTGTGTACTATACAAGACAAAAAGATTCTGTGAAAGTTATTTGAAGAAAGACGTTTAATGCTAATGCTGCATGTGTCGTTTCGCTGACACTAAATCTGATTGAAAGTAGAAACTGCACTGAAACGCTCTGAAAGCGGCTAGATTTACAGGCCGGGGGCCTTTTCCAGTTTAAGTTCTGGAGATTTTAAACATTCTATCAGATAATACACTTTATAAAGTGATATTGCCAGTTCAAGCTAAAGTAACAGTTCAACATGTTGGGATTTAATTAAGTCTTCATAAAGGTAAAAAAAAGGAAGATAAAAGATTTGAGAGTTTTTTATTTAAAAGCTTTACGCTCAAGGTTGCTTCATTTTTCAAATACAAAATATTGAGCTTCTGGATCTTTGCTGATGTGCTTAGAAAAACATCTACATGAACACATTGCAAAGACCTTTACAATACAAAGAGGAACGCAGATGGCACTTAACTTCCCCTCACATACATAAGAGTGCGTTGGTATATTTAAAATATAGAAATTAAACTTAATCTCTATTCATGCTTTTGTCTCTTAACGCCTTTTAGTTTTCATGATCTTGCCATCCAAATTCAGTTCTGTTCACCCCAAAGCCTGCAAAAGAACTGTCCGCGGTCCTGATCCAGCCCAGTCTGTTCTGTAAGAAAATCATTGTCCCTAATGCGTGTGACCTACTTTGCTTGAAGCTTCATGTTCTAAGGCTTTCTTTCACACATCAGCTTCTATTTATTGCATTTAAAAATGTCCATCGTTTTGGATGCATGTCAACAGGACTGACTTACAATCGACTGACTTCGCAGATGTTTCAACGTGAGTCGATTTATGAGTTGTGTGCATGCAGGGATCTCCAGTCTGTTTGATTTGTTACACCTGGAGCCTGACAGCTACAATATCTGAGCATCGTATTGTATCTGCTCCCGTTTGCTGTGGTGTCTCCGCATGTCAGCGCTGACGTTTTGACGTGCGTCAGGACGCAGCCAGGAAAAGCATGCAGGCCGGATCTATATAAACGTTAATATCACAGCCATTAATTACCTTTGATGAAGTGTCACATTTAACCATCAAATATTTACAGTTTATTGTGATACCGCTGGCTCATTCATCTCAATCAGAGTCAATGCGTCTGTTTCCACCTTCAGTATGAAGGTGTCGTATCTTCCCCCGGGGGTCCGCGCAGCTAAATGATCAACTACAAAAATGATAGCCCCAATGCAAAAGAGGTGATTTGAAAGTGAGGCAACGTTTTAATGAAACTTTAATTGAGGTTTAGGGTGTATAGTGTAGTCTGATACATGTAGGGGCCGCGTGCAAACACTTACACGCTATTGCCTCATTTTTTAAATAGTTACAGGGCTCCGGTATTATCAATCTTAATTACAGCTAAACGCATCCTAAATCTCTCACACGCTGGTGTCATTAACATACAGATTCTAAACGTCCTTACATTAACTTTTACATTCCTGGACAAAACATATGTTGCCCAGAAAGTGTCACAATAAAAACACACAGCATGGGACAAATTTAAATCAGGGTGCAGACTGCACTAACTGTGGAACAGCACAATGTTAACTCTGACAATTTTGAGAAAGTACACAGCCAAACTGAAGGATGCACAGAAACTTTAAAATAATGTTTTTTCTTTACAACAAACTGACCAAAAATCTGTAATGAACCAAGCAAGCTAACTAACATCTATGTATCATCGCACTGGTGTACACACACACACAATCATTTGATAAACACCCTTCTTTTCTGATGCCTCACGCTCACTCAGAAATGAACATAAGGGCTTAAAAACTTATTTTTCTCTGTTCTTTTAGGAGCAAAGTGAAATTTGATTCCACTGCGTGGATAGATGTTTTACCAGAAGACACAATCAATTGTTAAGACACAGCCATCCGCTTAACAAACACACACAAGAGCGGCACTTAAACATGCCTGATGCAAACTCTCACAACATCTACTGCAACACTATCACGTTTCTTAAAGGGCCGGTGCAACACTTCACCACAAGATGAGAAAGTCATGAGCTTACTGCATAGACAACATACTTAGATTTATGATAACTAATTTCACAATTGAAATCTATCCTGTTTCCCTGGTTACACATTGTATTGTTAAACCTTTAAGGCAGTAATTTTCCTCAATATACAAGAAGAAATGTGTTTGTGGAAAAAAATGCTGAAATTTACTTACATGAATATATGTATTTGTGATATAAACCGTGCATACATGCAGCGGGCCTCAGAAGTCTGAAATAAATAGGATTTTAAAAATTAAAATTTAAAACTACACAAAAAATTCAAATCTCACAGAAGTTTTTAATTACATAAAATGTATACATACATACTGTCCCCACTGGATATACATACACAGCACTGAAACAGCATCAATTTAGAGAAAACATTTTCACTGGTATTTCCATCTGAAAGCAGAAAAGAGGGGGTAGATTTTAAGCACACAAACATGACACAAGCATACATTATAGAAACACTATGAAACCTCACAAATAAAGGGCCAATTAACTGTTAGAAGACTAGTTTTTTTACCTCCTCACAAATCACCAGCTGAACAGATTGAGTGACTAAGTAGCCCTAGTTATTAGTATTTTCACGTCAATTGTAAAGGTAAAAGCTGAATTTTCTTGTGTGACTCTCTTCACACGTACACACACAGTCCATTAACCAATGTGGTGCGAGTCTGTTTTCCTCCTGTATTTGGCAGCTTTCACATATCACTTTTATGACTTCGTTTGAAAAGACTCTGGTTGTCCTTTTCACACTTGTCATAAAAACTCTTTTCTTTGAATACTGAGAGTGGCTTCTCTATTCCTGACTCAGGTACATAATTTACTGCTTTCCAAACTGACCCATCTGGCTATTTGTGTACCGCAGGAAACAAAGTATTTATTGCATGTTTTGAAATATGGATATATATTATACAGGCTATATTTTTGCTTGTTCTTTCCAGAGAGATTTATACACTATGATAATCATGACATCGGATATAGAGTTATAATACAATATTCTTTATTGCATACAGTGACATAATGCTATTATTTGATTTAATCCCTCATATATATTTTTTCTTTTAGACAAAAAAAATGTGCTTACTCCCTTTTTGTTAAAGTTACATTTTTTCTAACCCTGTAAGCTTTCAGTGTCCTTTTGAACTTCCTCAGTCACTGAAAAGTGCTGTGTCATTGGTACACGCATGTAAACAGCAAAATGTGTTCGGGGCTTGAAAATAAGATGCAAATTCAATGATTCACAGGACTGTAAGTTTTGAATTACTGCTGTAACATCCATCTTACATCATCTAAATTAAAGGCTGACCAAAATCAAATAAAAAAATAAACAGAAAACCTGCAGCACTGAAGATACTTAAAATACTTAGGGCAAATTGCCCTAATGTGGGGAATTTTTTGTATTTTAGACTTTTGTAGTACATTACAATGTTAAGCCAACATGTTAAACAACATCCAATAGTATTATATATTTTTATCACATGACAGCACAGCTTTGATTTGTTATAATTTCACTGGCACCCATTGGTTAAGGGGAGAAACTGAAGTGTCCCAGATTAGGACAATTCACCCTACTTAGATTTACATATTTTGTACAGATCTGGGGGTCAAACAAATTCTTTCCTCTGGCTTCAGGCATTAGAAACATAAACAATAAATAATGCCACATACATGTACAGCATACATTTTACAACAACAAAGAGCCACACCTGTTTCAAGTGTTAAAACTAACAGTTTAAGGTTTAATTTCTTATTCTCCTTAATTTCAGATACACCAAGGCCCAAAGTGAACAATATTCAGATTTACAAAATAACAAGAAAAATTGTTTTTCATCCAAACAGGTTTGGAGAACAGCCTCAATATTCATATCCACAAACTAAAAATTCTGCAACATGAAACCTCTATGAATATATTCATAAGTATATTTTCACCACGGAATTGTGATGGGAAATTTATTCCATTCAGAGGAACAAAGTAAATACAAATAAATGCCATCACTAATTATTAATGTTTCCAGGTGGAGAACTGGCTGCCTTTCATTTCAAACCGTTTCAAAATACAGTTTGTTTTATTGTGACTCTTCTTGAAATTGCAAATCTGGGTAAAATACAGTTTAAATCTATACAAATGACTATCGCAATACATAATGAGTTTGTATATCACTCTCTTATGTGACAGGTGTCACAAGGTGTCAAAACATTTGCTAGTTGACTCACTGTCTGTGGCAAAAAATATAGTGGCAAATGTTTTAAACATTTAAAGACAGTTACCATTAATGTAATGTTAACTTTTAAAGGTTTAATGTAACCATTAAAGGTTTACAAGCAATAGAAAACTTCTAGAAAAATTCTCTCAATGAATAACTTTGTGTGGTCCCTAGGTTAGTAAAATGGAAAACAACGCAAAACATTGTAGCCAACCTCCTAACAACGTTGTAACAATATGGCTGACGCTGTTTTTGTCTCTGCAGTTCCTCACTGTTGTTCTAAACTAAACATCATTTTGAAGTGTGTCATTTAAAATCCTTCAAGGTTTTGAGAACATGAGAATCATACTTTAATGTGACAGGTGGGGGGAATATAGCATCATTCATTTAACAGACCAGGACACCAGGGTTTCTTTAATGGCCAGCACACGGTATGATACTTGTAAACATATTAATAATAGAGACTTTACAGTGTGCTATAATGAAACAATGAACATGCTTCTTTAATATTAAATAACCTCAGTGCTGTAACAAGTAGAACCAATTAAACGCTGCAGAGAAGAAAACCAGTTTCACAAATGAAGTAGGCGCATTATGTACCATGCATGGATTGCAACACGACATCAGTGTCTTGCCTGTAATTGTACTGCATTGTACATGGAGAGACATTATTCTGTTCCATCTAAAGTACCATCTGCACTACAAAAATGACAAGAAATATAAATATTGTAGTAACTCAAAAGAACTTCACCCCTTCCAATTCTCTCACTCCTTCAGACATACCCTGGCCAAATTTAGTTTGAAATCAAAGTTTTATAATATTTAGAATTAGTTTTATTATTTAACTGTTAAATTGCGTTTATATAAATGCCATTCTAAGAACCCACACAGAACTCTGTGTTATATATGACTTCAGAGAATTTATCTCCACATACGTTCTGTCCACGTTCCACAGCAGAAACCATCCACACAATCTGATGGTTCTGTTATCAACAGATTGTAGATTTTAGCAGGTTGCATATTTTCTAATCTGTATGCTAAAGTACGTCTCTGCGTCTCATATCTTCTCTCAGTTAATAACAGAGGATTCTCCTCCAGGACTCCTGGACATTTCAAAATGGAGAGCTACTCGTCACCTTACGCCTAGCCACAGATCTCTAAATCAGCTCTTCTGCATTCAATTTCTCTCTATTTTTGTTGACAGTTCTTCAGGCTATGAAAACCTAGGGAGTTGACTCATTTTCTGCTGCCCACATGGGCTTCTGTCTATGCAGACAGCATGCCAGCTGAACTTGAACCTCATGTAAGTCACTGATTTGAGATGTTCCTCAGAGACAGAAGCTTTGTTTATTTCTTTGTCTCAAGTGACACGCTCCACACATAGAAATCCTGACTAATGCTTTCATTCTATTGGTGTTAACAAGTACATCAACTTTCTAACACTTTTACCTCAGAATTAATATTTTTAAGCAGGTTTTCATCTTATATTTAATTCAGGAATATACAGCAAATTGGACAAATTCATGAAGGATATGTGAGGCAAGTCACACATTTTGGATATAATTTTAGATATTTAGATGTAGTATCATTACATAAGTCAGCAATTTCAGCAGAAGTTCATCTACAGGAAACAAAAGATCTTGGTGAAGACCTTCTCAAGTTTTGAGACATACGCTTGTGACACCCAAATGTCTCCATCCATCACTTTTCATTTTATATCTTCCCTGCATTTCTACAGTCTGACAGTCAACTAGACATTTAAAAACGGAGTGCTAGCCAAAAATCTAATGCCTAGCCTTCTCAAAGCTAAGAAGTTTCTCCTAGACTCCTAGTCTTTTTCTATTTTTGTTGAAGGTTAAACAGACTCTGAAAACCCAGGGAGTTGACTCATTTTCTGCAGCCCACATGGGCTTCTGTCTACGCAGACAGCATGCCAACCAAACTAGAACCTTGTATAAGTGGTTTAAGATTTGAAACGCTCTTCAGAGGCATCAACATTGTTATCAATCCCTCTTATGGGAAACACTCTTCACACACAATTTTAATTATGCTAAGCTTTTATCTACTGCTAATGTTAGTTCTGACTAATCAACATTCTAATCAATATGTACTGTGGCCACCTGAAAGAGAATTACTTTACTGGGCATGTTGCAGTGCATTATGGGATATGCAAATTAAAAATGTTGACTGTAAAAATATCAACCAACCAATTAAATCCTGGAAAAATATTTACATTGACATTATATATAGACACACATACACATATATATGCACACACACACACACACACACACACACACATACAGTCTACATGTGTGCACATATATACACATATGCGCATATATACGTACATATATAATCTAAGATTTACAGAATCGATTCCCAGCACCACGTCTCCATCCACAGTTTGGCTCAATGCAATTTTTGTTCTCACATTAAAAATAACATTCTATAAAAACTTCTAAAGCTTCATTAAAACTTCTCCCAAGCAAACGCCCATCTTCAGCCCCCGTGGGATGCGGAGAGCCCCAGATCTCAAAGCCTGTGCACCTCATTAAATCCTGTGACATCCTCATTTTTAAACAACTGTATGATGCCTTATTTTATTCCATCAATATTTGCATTTTTCTTTACCCAAACTTTCTTTTTTAAGAAAATTAGAGTTTCAGAAAGGAGCTGAATGTTTAATTTCATTTATTTCTTTCCGCTGGTTTTAATCTGTCTCTGATTGGTTTAATCAGCACATGCAGAGTCGTCGTCTTTCCTCCTGGGGTTAATTTAGCCCTGGGAGCTCAGCACAGCGATTCCCAAATGCCACTGTAACATTATTCAGATTTTAAACCTGAAACAATTACATTTAGATATCCTTACACCTGTGTCATGGAGATAAAACTGACATTAGCTCATAAAACACACGTTCCGTCGTTTGCTAATATGATGATATGATAGGAGGATTATTCCACTACAGTGAGTCCCTGGAAGTATGTTTTAGCTGCAAAAACTCTCTCAAATCCACAAATATGAGCTGTGAGTCAACACACAACACTAACACACATGCATAAAGATGAATGAATGACTCAAAGTTGTGGAAGCAAGCTGGGGCAGCCTAGTAACACATCTCATCTAGCGTTACTCACCATCACAGACTAAAGAGCGCATGCTGAACTCAAACTGACAGCCTTCGCAAGGGGCGCTTGTGCTTTATTATAGATTGCATGACTTGGTTTGGGTCGTTCGGCTTTATTTGCAGCGATCAAACTGACTCGAACCCGGTTTACCCTATTGAAGCGGCACCGATCGCAATCAAAGGGAGGCTTGCGAGTTCATTCTATACGTTTCTCTGCGCTGAAAACAGTTTCAAGTGCTTTTTCTTTTCATATTCTGAATACATCCGAAAACTGTACCTCTAAGAAATTTCAATGTATTCTGCCTCTTGAAACCCTTGAGAACGTGGGGTGCTGCGGGGTCTTCTTCTCGTCCCACTTTTCCGATCTCCTTCTGCGTAGGATGAATTGATTCTGAGACCAGGCCCTGCTGACAGGAGAAGGTCAGAGAAAGAAGAAAGAGAGAGAAAACGAAAGAGGCCTAGAGGATGAATGCGACAGCTCATTAAATATCATCCAGCCTTTAGCCTCCTGCTTATGAGGAGAGAGCCTGACTCTACAACTGTCCAGACCTGCAGCTAAAGGAGAAGAAACATCTCTCTGTTGTTCAAACAACGATGGGAGGAAAATAATGACTGTTGTTTAATGCACTGCTACACCGCTGCTGTCTGTGGTAGTTTGGCGGGTGTGATTATTGTAATTATTGGACATGCCGGGCTGGGATTGACAAACCAGGTCCAAAATAAGACAAGAGTGAGGTTAAATTGCATCATCATCTTTTAGCATTAGCATTTACGCATTTGGCAGGAGCTTTTATTCAAAATTATATCGCTACATACGTTTCATGGGAACTTACGGTTTTGCTAGCACCGTGTTTATTCAGTAAAGCTACAGGAAAGGCATAAAAATCTAGGTACATATTTGTTTGTATAAGAGTAAAGGCAATTTATTCACATTATAATGGGAAAATCACTTCGTCTTGTTTCCTGTCTTGAAGGAAAAACCTAGGAGCAATGACAGTTAAGTCCTGCCACAACTCATGTTTGCGCTTCTTGGCCCATCTATCAAATAATGCACTCCTGCCGCCACAGCCGCGCAGGAGACATGCAACACCGCGCCAAGCCAAATGAACGTCACTCACCGCTGTACATAAACTGCCCAAGGAAAGCAAATCCGTCAGTATAATGACATCACAGCTGTCCCTGTACTCTCTACTGAAGAGTACTAAGTCAGTACAAAGCCCCGCCCCCACCCAGAAAAATAATAACAATAAATGAAAATGACCTCTCACAGGTCTATAAAGTTTACCAATTCGCCCGGTGGTCATTCAAACGCACACAGAATGTCTGGCTTTAGCCCACGGCTGGAACTAGATGTTTGCTTTGACCTTGAGTAATCCAGAGGATGTCGCATGCAACCAAGCTGCAGATTTTTTCTTCCGTCTCGTTCGCTATGATGTGTCGCGCTGTGACATTAACCGTTTTCAAATTTGCATTGTAGCTTGACCTTGTGAAGATATCAGTGGCGCACAGACAGATTGCAAAATCTGTTTAGATTCTATTCCCGTTTTGTGTAGAAGCTTAATTAAGTCTACCAGCTGGAAAATAAATGAATTAAACATATAAAAAGTCATGACACTGTACGTTTTCTCTTGACTGACTAGGTAAACACAGTCAAATATGTACATTTCTAAAGCAGACGCCATCATATTAATATCTAAACATGCTTTGAATAATAATTGCTCATATCATCATGGAATTAAAAAAAAAATCACTACCATGAAACACTTTAAGCCTACAATTTAAGCCTGGTAACTGTATAGGACAACTTCTTACCAAATTACTAAAGTTGGGGCAACAAATATCAAATCAGGAACTATAATAAAACATATTGTGAGAGAAAAACATTTCACATCAGTTTGTCTCATAAAGAGTCAAAATTTCACATAAAGGGTCTCTCTTTAAAATTCAACAGCCAATCAGATGAGGCTGCCATCTCCAATCAGAGCAATGTAACAAGTTCCTCTCTGCTGCTTTGAATTCTATTGCTTTTTCTATTGCTTCTCATTTATTTCTAATTTTCTGACATTTGTCAGCCTTATAATATTTAGGGGCTTAAACTATTTGTGTACGATGACACTGTCTGGTGCTTGTTTTCTTTTGAAAACGGACAGTCACATGTATTTGGGCGTATGTCAGGCTTTTTTTCCATTTAAAAAAATCCCACCATTTTCTTTATCAGACTTCTATAAGACAAAGACGTGTGTTGCTCCTGCTGTGGGCATGAAATGAATCCATCACAGAAAGAAATTGAAATCTGTCATGCTTGAAATCAGCCTAGTTGTGGTTTAGTTGTAAAAACATTTGGGAGGAAGAACAGATTACATTTAGCCATGCAGCTCTTTAAAACAGGCTGTCTGCACAGTGCTACTTCATGGTTAGCTTGGTTAGCAGTTTCATGTAGCCTACACCTGTTTTAGCTTACTAGCAAACATAAGAGTTCTCCCTAAATTCATGCAAATAGTGAAAACTTTATCTCTCTTTTTTTCCACAAAAACAGCCAAAAGAAGTGATTCATCATCATTGTTCCTAATCGATTTTGGAGTCACATCTCCTGATGAATAGTCTGAATAATCTAATCAGGTTTCTTAAATGTCAAGTAATCTGAACAGCTGATTCAGCAGCGCTAACGTTGTAGGTCTTTAATTGTCCTTTTATTAGTAGTAGGAAAAAGTAGGTTCTGTTATAACTGAAAAGAAAGAAACTTATATACTTAAGTCCCCATGAATTCTAGCACACGCATACACACGGTACTCTTTCCATAGTTGTAAAACTGTAAGAATTACAGCTACATTAGCACTCTCATTAAGTCCAAAGTGTGTGTGAATTCTTCTACCTCCAAAAGCCAAAAGGTCCATAAAATTATATTTCTGAGCTCTGGCTATGGTTAAATGCACACAGGCTATTACAAGTCACCCCAGTGAAGTACTTTAATCAGCCCAAACCTTCAAATACTCACTCAAATACACTCATGTTTTCAGTCTCCTAGCGTCATTATTCCCAGTGTTACTGATTTAAAAACAAACCAAAATGTCCTGTGCCTCAGGAGATGTCAAAATACTTCATTCTCCAGGAAAAACTTCAGTAGAGTCCTTTCTCAGCAGGTGATCTCAACTATTACTGCTTAATTGCAAGTTATCTTAAACTGCTGTGCTCCAAATACAAAAGACTGACAGATGTCATACTTACTACTATAAAACACAATAATATCTTTTTGTATGTTTTACAGATCAGAAAGAGTACTTCTCTACATGCCAGGGACTAACACATCGCAAAACATCACCATTTAAACTGAAGAAAACAGAAAATAACAGTAAAAGTTTCTGTATGTGTCTGTCATTAAACATGTTTAATTAATGGTCCTCACAACTAAACGATCTGCAGTTGCTCACAGTACCTTAGTTTTCCTTTCCGATAATCCAATACTTTCCCAAACATCTCAAAAGTGTGAATCTGCTTCTATGTGTCATTCCCTTATTCCTCGTTACATCTCTCCACTCTCTCAGCTTAGATAAAGACACACTTTGCAATGCAGTCATCATTGGCTGACACTGGAGTGAGAGTTGGTGGGGGTGGGGGGGGTGGGTGGGGGTTGTTGTTGGTGGTCTGTTTGGGGGGGCAGCAGTTGTCTTTGATGGCTAATATAATACGATGGTGTTTCCCATGTTTGGTTTTCTGTTCGTCAACCTAAATGACACATTTTTACTTTGTTCTGTGACTTACATCATGGGAGAGACTTTAAAATGTCATTCTTTTATTTCATTACATTGTTTGCTTGTTTGTTGTCTGACATTACCGGCGTCCCCAATTTAATAAAACAATCATCTAAGGAAGCCACAGCGAAACGAAGACATCTTGTCATCACCCATGCGGTGCCATTTACTTCAAAACAGAAGCACTACAAAGAAACAACTTGCATGCTGAATGCCTGGGCGTTATGTCATTGTATTACGCCTTAAGTTATCTTCACAGCCACAGTGGAGATGACCTTCTGTTTGCTCTATGCTTCACAAGTTCTGACACACCTACAATTTAAAAGGTTTCTCAGTTTCTCAGTAGGTGTATTATCTCTTTAAATCATGACAACAACAAGACAATCGTTTCCCAATGAAAATCAAATCGGACACTGAAGTGGTTCTTTGTCTGCAGCCGGTAATGTTTCATCAAGCATATCTGTCACTCTTCAAAAGATTGTGAATTTCTGAGGTACTTTTAGTATTATACACATCTGTGCTTAATCAAAAGTGTCATGCAGCCGTGCTGTACAGATGAGAGCAGAGAGAATAGACAGATTCCTCTTTTCTGTGGAGATGGATGGAGCTGAGCTTAGCTTTTCATTTCAGTCCTGCTTTGATGTGATATATGTGGTGGATCAAAGACCACACCAGTGTAGCCGTCCTACGCCATGGATGTTAGTAAAACATGCTGGTATTGTACACGTCATCTTGTAACTCCAACAACAAATAACAGTAGAAAAATAGTATTAATTTATTCACATTTATTAATTTAAACTTAAAATATCAAAGTTTCCATCTCCTAAATAGGAATGTGTTTCCTCACAAATTGTACAAAGCAAAATGATATATTACTACAAATAAATAAATAAACAGCCTAAAAAATTACATTTGAAAGCATCCTTCGAAATCTACTTTGCTAAAGCTTCTGCTAAAATTTTAAAACCAAAATACATTTTCAAACACTTTCTCAATTTTGAACATTTAAAGTTGGCACTCTAGCTGAAGTTAACACTCATCAAACGGAGTTATTTTTCCCACAAAATAATTTTTATGTCACCATTGACTAAAAATGATAATTGCCTCTAGATAGAGTCCAGGTGCAGTAACATCCTGCTGGTTTATCGTAAGCACCAGAGTCGCCCAATCAGACCACAGCTCCAGCTGACAAGCCTGGTGAGGAAATTACGAACACTTGAGCAACAGATGGCTTTGGCCTCCAACACAGGCTGAGTGGCCATCACGGATGCTCCAGTTCGGAAGAGCTGGAAGAGATTCTGATATTCTCTTTAAAATGGGATCCGCTGTGATTCAGTTACAGTGATTCAGATTAAGATAAGAATCAAGTACAGCCTACAATGTGTCCACTTTCTTATGCTTGTTGTTCCTAAGTGGGGTTTAAAAATTAGTTGCTTTCAAAGCTAGCTTCTCTGAAACTGCCCACCCAACCTTCAAGATATCAAACTGACATGTGCTCATGCTGTGGCTGCAGTATGTATGTCGTTTCTGGGTTTGCATAATGACCACAACAAAAAAATCTTACAGCTTAAAGCTACCAAAATTGATAGCTGGTTTCTCTGCTGGTTTGACTGATAAGCCAGATGGTCTACCAGCCAAAACAGATGATACACAAAGTGCCAAAAACTCCTTTAATAACCAGCAAACAGGACCAGCCTAAAAGGTCATAAAGACCAGCTAACACTATAAAGAAATCTCTGCTTAAAAACTGAAAAAGTAGCTTTTATCTCACCCAACACATTTAAAATATTGACTTCAATATTTCACCTTTAGCTACAAAACACATAATCAACACTGAACCTAGTAATGATCATTTTGAGAGTTCAATGGTGAACTACGGAGCCTGGGGGGGCAGAATTAAAGTCAACAGTAACAGGTTTAGCGTTCTCAGGGGGCAAAGCGTCGCACATATGGGATGGAGAAAAGTGATAGATGCCTTCAAACCAAAGGAACAAATTATGCTACTGCATGCAGTGGGGAATGTGTTATTAAAGCACATCAATAAAAAATGAAAACCTTTGGGCCAGCTGTTGCATTATGAGAGCATATGAAAACGTTACTTAAACAATAACTAGCGATGAACTCAACAGACGGAGGAAGCGCAATCCCTGTTTGCTTCACGCACAGCCCTGAGATCACAGCACCGAATTGGCTCACCTACACTGTAAAGAACTAGCATTATATACAGTATACTTAAGAGCATAATGAAGGACTCTTGTTTCCTCACAGTGGCAGGGCTCAGATTTATGTAGATGTCCCATGATAGCACAGGGCTACAGCGAGGGAAGATTTGATATCACAGCTTCAGAGCTTTATTTACCATGTGGCTTTGTGTGATGGTGGGACCTCCCAATGGGTTTTGCGCTTCACGTTCTCTAATAAAACCCTGATGTGACTGAAAAATTATACTAACAAATAAGCATGTCGTCTCGATACCCTGCAAATAATAGCTTGTCAAAATTCACAATTTGATCCAGGCGGGACAGAGCTCATCGAAAAAATAAACTCCTTCGTGAGATGATGGAACAAGACGAACACATTTTTACCCACAAGCTTCTGTGATTGTAGTCAAACTCGGTTTCTTTACAAACTTAAAGTCATAAATAACTTCTAAAACTTTCTTTGTCCACAGTAAAGATAAAGCGTTAATAATAACTCTTTCAACAAAAGGTTTTCAACAATCAGCTGGAACAATTGTCTCTCTTACTTTCTTTTGTTTAATAAATTGGTACTTTGAAACTAATTATTACGAGAAAAACGTACTGAAATTGTTCATTATTGGAGTTATTTTGTATTTTTAATGCCTGTTCATATGAATCCAATTATTTTTAATGAGTTTTATCTCTTTATCAAGACAATGTTGGTAAACAAAATAGTTGAAATGGTATTAGAGTTTTTCATACTGGTATGCATGTCAAAATTAAATCAAGTCATGTTTTAGTTTGTCACTGCATTACATGTACAATAAAATGTAATACATTAAAGGGCCACAGAGCTACATGACATTCACTATGAGACGACAAAGTAATATAATAAGAAACTGTCAGACGCAACATTACACACAAACGAAAAATGCAATAAGAATCTTCATGTACCATAAACCAATATTGCATTTAATGCAAATTGCTACTTCATCCCAACTCTTTAGATACGACTAACCCACAGAGAATTATGCAATAATGCATAATTTTTTTCTTCACTGTTCCTTACATCACAACAATTTAAAGGAGTTTCACGATCCAGGCGTATGTGCTCGGATTTATATACATTTTCTGCCCATCTGTTGATCTTTTTAAAATACATTTCCAGCAGAGAAGAAAGTGTTATCTCTCCTTTTATAAACAACAAAGCTTAAGCAACAAGACAAACCTGCCCAGAGTCACACTGTCAAAGTTCTGCTGACGGAGGCAAGATAATCCTTTATTTATTTTACATTTTCTACCAAGATTTTATACATCCCCTCTGACAGTGAATCTTGTGCAGTATATAAAACACTAGAGGAGTTCAAAACAAATGGCAAAAAACTAAGAAATAATCATATACAAATATATTCTTCCTATATTCTTGTAGTCACATATAATTCCTTTATGAAGTAATGAAGGGACCGATATGATGATTCATTTTGTTAATTGATGATACTATAATTTAATACTATTAAATTATTTAGTACTGCCCTCAGGTGGAAGATTCAATTACTACAAATTTGAGTCTATGGTAAGACGATTCAAATCACTTCATGTGCTGCAGTTCTCCTATAATCTTCATTCATTTCCTCTGCACCAATAATTCTCAACTAGTTCTGCATCAGGGTTCAGATTTCCATCACATTTATTAATAGTATCACACTGCAATAATTTACATATATATCCTGAATAGTTCAATAGCTTATAAAGAAGCTGTGCTACAGTGAATGTAATCTGCTTTCACCTCTCATAGATTTGTTCAGGGTATATAAAAATGAGAGCAAAACAAGCTATCTGTCCGTGTTGACATCGGTCTAATTTGACACACTTCTACCAAGTGACACATGAATGCCAAAACACCCTAGATTTCCATTGGATGCTCTGATGTCAACAGCTAAACATCACAGACATCTTCTCTTCTCATCTTAAAGTCGTAGAACCCATTTATTTTGCTGCTCTGACTATGGTCAGTTGCATTTGTGTTTTCTAAACCCACTCTGCTGCACAGACATCTATAGTAAATCTGCACTTCATCTTAGCAAAGCCACAAATACAGTATTACAGAATATTACACTGGTGGGTAAAACTGTGGTGAGTGAATGCATGTAGTCAAACTGTCTTTACAATCAGTGACTGATCTCATAAGCAGTACATATAGGTGCACCCCTTGAACTAAAACAACAAGCGTTTGCTGACGACGACTGCTGTTAAAGTGTCACTTGTAATGAGATCTTGTGTGTTTTTGCAGGCGATGTCTGTGTGACAGCAAGTTGTCCCTTGTTGAATATAATAAGATAGGAATGATGATCCCATAAACTTACTGTTTTGCTTTCGAATAAGGTTTCGCTAACAGCACATTTCACAGAACGGCACCCGAAAGAACAACTATTCAAAAACAACTTCATCTGAGTCAGCTTTTAATCACAACACCGAGCCGTTTATAACCAACAACCACATTTTGCTCGTTTGCCCAAATCAAAACAAGGTCTCTCTCTCAGCGCAGCCGTATTCTCTGTGTGCAATTCCTCAATAACACTAACTGCCAGGAGAAAAGTCTGTGGAAGGGTATGAATGATAGAAACAGCATGCATAATTCAGAGAATAGAGAGGAAGGAAAAGAGATAGAATGAAAGCAGGAGGCTCGGTGAACAGAAGTGTGTCTGTATCAGTGCTGTGCTTTCAGTGTTTGAAAGAGGAACAGACGCAGTATGGAGGAGTATAATTAGTTTGGGGGGGGGGCTGCAGGATTGGGGTGCAGACACTAAACTGGTAGTGGTCTGTTTGTTTAGTACTAATGCTAGTACTAATGATTTGATAATGCATCTAAACCCAGCCTAACTGTAAATCTACTCAATAGTGTTGAATGTGATAATGTTGGGGCATGACAACAATAGATTTAGAGTTTGAGGACATCACAGATTATAGCATGACTTTGAAAGCAATGCAGCATTAGTCTGTTGAAAAATGACTGGAATCAAAGCCTAATGTAGGACAGTCATGGAACTGCCAACCAAAGACATTCCACAACCAAAGACATTCCACTATGTGCATATACAGCAATGCTTCGCACTGGTTGAAATGGCAACAAACAAGTGTCCTAGCAACCTAAATTTGATGAAACAAACAAGACCATACAGTGCTAGCACTGCTCTACAGGTGTACGATTATCAAGCATTTACCAATGCTTAAGACCAAAACTACCTCTCCAAACGTTTGGTCTAAACATCATTCAGTGTCTTAACTTCCTCTCACTTAAAACTCAATGTTTACCATAAACTCTGGGTGCCGCGTTTCTACATTTTGGCAGCAAATTTCCATATCGAAAAATGTGAGATTTTCAACAACTTTTTAAGCATTCTCCTCTACCAATCTGACCTTTCTTCCAGGAGGCAAACTTTTGGAATCCCGCTGTTTGGACTGGAGTATATTAAACCCATCGTCTCTGACTGATATGTCTGACAGACGGAACGGACACGTCTCAACCTCTGAAATGGAGTTTTGTTTTATTGCTGGTTTGTTTTATTGCTGACAGAAGACTGTGGTTTTCTGTGGTAGTGGCTGAATGAAGGGACAGGTAAAAGAGCAGGTATCATTACGCTTCTCCACCTCCCCACGTACAGTCGTGTAATATTGATAATTGACCGGTCCCACAATTTTTAACAATTGAAGGTGCAAAATATAATTGGAAAAGGAACAGCTAGATGTAAACAAGTCAATAACTTGTCACACAAGCTACCTGTGTGTGGCTAATACACAAGACTTAATTGGACCGGCAGAGCAGAACCCTGAACATTTGCCAATATTTTGCAGGAGGAGCGTGTTGCCAGCATTATTCTTGACATCCAGCTGTTCTCAGAAGGTAAGCAGATGGTAAAAACAGGCCAGTAACATTAACCTGCATGTGAAAAATTCAATGGAAATCTCTCATTAGTTCAACTCTTCTGTAATTACTTTAAAATCATGACATCTGCAAAACAATGTTACAGTGCCAACAAAATTCAACTGTTGCTGCAGTACAATACAATAACAATACAATTCTGGCATTAGTTACACTCTATCAGAATAGAACAGAACAGTGGAGGCTATGGAAACCAGGCTAAAAGCTGCAGCCTCTTAAAAGAATAATTGTATCCCTGTAGTGAACAAAATTGAGGATGAAATCCACTAGATAGAGCTGAATTAATTCACACTGGGTTTACACCCCCTGTTTTCTTCAATTTCATATAATTTAGATTTAATTTTGTCCAATTACTATCTCGTTCTCCACACCTGGACAGCGCTGCTATGCGCAGTGGATATCT
Organism: Yasuhikotakia modesta; assembly: GCA_036877545.1. NCBI lineage: Eukaryota > Metazoa > Chordata > Actinopteri > Cypriniformes > Botiidae > Yasuhikotakia > Yasuhikotakia modesta. The sequence goes on along the minus strand of JBAJNP010001290.1, from coordinate 26,731 downwards.
CTCCATTGAGATTTATTTACAAATGAATGCGCTGATGCATTCAACGAAACAAATCACAGTTATCAAAACAAACTGGAATTAAGATCAGATGTTTTTTTTAGCAACACTATCAGAATTGCTATGTCAGGTGTCACGCACCATATGGCTGAAAAAACTGTCACAGGGAATGTAAAAATAAACAGTAGTTTTGTACTGCTACATTAAACTTGTTTAGCACACGCGCCCAACATTGTTTTAACATTGTGCAGGTTTTAATAATAGAACAATCATCTTATTTTCACCACCCTGAATGATTTAGTGGACATTATCCATATGGTCTTTACAATCTCATCTCTTATCAATCTCTCTGTGACGCACTGTGGCCTCTGTTAAGGTTTTGTCCTTCTTTTGACATGTAGTGAGGAATTGTAATGCAGTCATTGCGGGTGTAAATTATAAGACTGACCTGCCTAATCCATCCCTGAGAGAGACTGAATCTGTTGCATACTAATAAATATGAGATCACGTTTAGAAAACACTTCCACTTCTGTGAGAGATAAAAATTGTTATGTGTGTATCCACTCTTCTCTATAAAGACAGACAGACAGACAGACGGTTTTAATGTACAAATGCTTTATATGATCCCACTGTGGATCCATCCTGCAAAATAGAAACAGGACGTTAAACTAAATCGCCTTCAATAATTCTACAGTTAAACTTTCCTGTCTTTAAACCTCAGTCAGTATCTTCATCAATCCAGCCTTATAGACCTCAAATGCCTCATAAAGTTTGACTTCCTATGTTTAACTCAAAAGTGAAGAATCAACCATGTCTGTTCAGTCAGAGCTAAAGGTCACAAACAGAAGATCAAGACTAGAGCTCAGGATCAGGCTATTGTAAGGCAGCTGTGTCCTTCACGCACGGTTCTTAAACAATACGGTACTTAGGGAGTCAACAGATCCACTTCCTGTAAACTCAGATAAGCTCAGCTTGGAGAAACAGTCGTTACATTGTACACCTCAGCACACTTGAGAATGACCCGTTTCCATTAAAGAATAAACCGGATCCTATAGGGCCTGTGTTGCTGTATTGCTACTAAAGCCCTGTATATAACAATGGCCTCGCATGCTTCTTTACCTTCTGATTTCCTGCGGCCCCTTAAATGTCTCTGAACATCATGCTTGTTTTCTCGACTACAGCTCCTGTGTTTTTCGGGCTGCTGGTAAATTCAGATAACGCAACACAGAGTTAAATAACAAATAATTTAAGAGTCATGCTGCGTTTAAACACGGTTCCTTCCATTGCAGCTGTTGTTTTTGTTGCGCCCTGAGAAAGCAGTAGAGGAACTAGCACGAGACAATGTGCACTAGTAAGGGCGCAACATGAATTGGTCAAGCGAAACACGTTGCTCGCTGTGCCTTTGATATTGTACATTGAAATGGACAAATACTAACTACTTTACTATGAACACCTTGTACTTCCTGTGAATTAATGTTAATTATATTCTCTATAGTTGAACTGCCAATTATATGCATTTAATTAGCAGCATTTTGCATGTCACACACTTTAAGATATAAAAGCGACACTTCTTTGTCAGTCGGTTACATTCTATATTTTATATTCTATATTTTTTTGCAGTCTCGAAGCACCACGTTTTCCAAACTAACCCTCAATTAAATATAATAACAGATTAGGACAGAGTTTCAAATATTAAATGCATTGAGCATCCAGTGAATTTTTCCTTGATGCTCAGGAGAACCTAATCACACACTTACAGCACCAAGGTTACTTAGCAACCAGTACAAAGAAACAATCCACAGCCCGTGGCATTTATACATGCCATTAATGTTGTCTTGGACATATACGTGATCAGAATATGGTGTATTTACATCAGCATTTTGACTAGATAATGCTGAACAGGCAAATTTACACAGTCATGCAAAAGCTTGCAGACACAGAATCGCGGCTCTGATGCGTACACACTGTATGTCCTGCGCTGTACTGTAAACAATGGCACTACTGTCACCCTCAGCGCACATCCATTCTGGTAGTGAACACAGCTGGTGGTTTTTCATCTTGGAGTAACAATTGGGCTTTCCAATTTTCACCTGACACGCTGAGTTTGCCACGACTGAAGATTAGAATTAGAGCTGCTTTTCATGAGCCTGTCAGATGTCAGTCCGGAGGGCTTTGACAAACGTTGCATCATCCAGCCCGCATACAGCTTCTTCCTGCTGTCAGCAGAGGTTATCATCTAATATCCCTACAATGTTTTAAAGCTATCTAATGTCTTTATACACACACACACACACACATTTATGGACAAATGAAAGATCGTTAAATTTAACAGTTTAGTTACAGTGCTAAACAAATAATCGTGACTCTAACAGCATTTTGCTTCCTTCATGCTCGTATCTTTACCAAGCTTGTGATTTTGCACTTTTGCTCAGCTAAAATCTCTCCATTTAATGCCAAGATGTCCCAGTTATGTTATCCTTTGAAGGAATAAATGTAGAATCTTGTATTGCTGGCTGATATCAAAAGACATTTTTACAGACATTAAATTCTGCTGGCAAGCCTCTTCAGCAGACCTTATTGCTCTGAAAGAACTCTATTTAGCCACACACTCTGCCTCTCTCTCTCTCTTTTGCTCTGTGTGTGTGTCTCTCTCTCTCTCTCGTCTCTCTCCCTCTCTCTGTGTCTTTTTCTTGCTCTCCCTTCATCCCACTTTCCCACACACATACTGCTGAAAAAAGGCAGTAAGTGGCTCTAATCAAATTGAGGATATTGTAATTTCTAATTACTTCAGTCCATTGATTGGCCACCGCAATTACAATTTCAAATTAACCATCAAATTGCGGGTCAGACCATGTTTACAAAATAATCTTCTTTCCCTTTTTAACAATATTGCATATTCTTTGAAAAGGTTATTTTGCTAATACTTGTGCAGTGTTTTGTAGCTATGAAACAACTCATTCATAATAAATACAAGTCACTTAAATAAAAAACTACAATCATGTTGTTAACATTTCTAATGGATTGCAGCCTTTAATACTGGTATTGGTTTTCTTTTATAGTTTGAGGCTGTGAGTTGGGCTACAGCTCTGAGGTTTAACTATTGCTATTGCACATTCTGTTGTTTAATACACCAATACTCCTTAATGGGGTAACTGCTTGCTTTTATAATTATGTTACATCAGGGTCATTATAATGCAAGACTTAAAATGTCAAATCCCAACAGCTCTGCTAAATCTTGTCCTAAACAGAAATGCTTTAACATTGACTGTTAGCGTTAGACTATTTAAAACTGACCGCATTCCTTCTGATATCGTCTTAAAAATCGGAACTTAAAAATCTTGTGCCAACTTCCAAAAAAAAACAACCCAGTATCAGTCTCTCCTCTAAACCATAATTCTAGCACACGTTCACTAAACATTTGTGTATACAGAAATATAAATAAACTGACCTGTACAATAACAGTTATTAATGCCAAAGCGATGCATTGGTTATCTTTTGTCCTGTCTTGTCAAGATTACTCACGAACAAATAAACTTGTTTGTCAAAATCATTATAAAGACAATAATGCATGGCCTGTACGCTTCTCCATGTCAATATTTTTGCAATTCCATTAAGGGCGTTACCTTTGTCAGATATTTGGGACTGTGTACTGAAACAGGACAAAGTAATCTGTACTACAAATGTCCACAGTTCCCTGCATTATCATGCTGAAAATCAATGCACAATTGGCTAGACTCCAGTTGAAATCGCATTCATGCAGCCCAAATTTAAGACATCTTGAATTCAAGACAGCTTTGAGTCTGTACAGACTTTCTCTGGGTCTTGGAAGGTGCAACGCAAGCAATGTGTGGCTTAGAGAGAAAGTTTCCCATGAACTGCAGACATAATGAGATCTTCTATCACCACTGTGAGGATTGTGGGGTGGATCGGGGCACTTAACCTCAGAACGCTACAGGAGCAATTAGTGTAAATGTAAGTCACTTTAGATAAAAAAAAACCTGCTAATGAAGTCATAAAGCCACGTAAGTCATCTCAGAGCTGCTGAAACGTCTGGTTAAAGACTCTCTATCCAACTGGAATAAAGAAATGATTCTATCGCTTCAAGCTCCATATGCATAATAAACATAAGCTAATCCAGACACTCAAAGGGTGCGATTAATGCAGGCAATTAATTTTATTGATTTTCACGTACGCTAAGCCTCAGACTGATAATGCATAACCTCTGGGGTGTACTTAAAATGAAAATAGGAGAAAAATTAAAATGTGTAAAATCGTGACGGCCAAAGTTCATGTAGCATGATGTAAACTACAAATTAGCAAAGAACAGGACAGAAACTAATAAACGTACAATTTTGTTGTATATAAACATCAGTGGGTCTCTCAGTAAGAAGAGAGCGTCAATAATAAATGAAGTATACCAGAATATCAGCATGTGTGACATACTGCAATCTGAACTTTTGTTATTGCAGTCTTGCCAGGCTTCTCAGTTTGCCTGCATGTGTGGGCTTCCTTCAACTCCACTTTTAGATGTTTGGCTTTCAGATTGTTAACACAGTAACATCACTTAACATTCACATATTCACAGTGAACACAGTACGCTATTCATCATAAAGATTTATATGTTACATTATGGTTCCTTGAGTAACACGTCTGACATGTCAACCTTGAGATATATACAGCGTTTCAGGAACCTGCCAATGTATCACACAGTCCGACCTTGTGCCTCTGTAAGATAAGAAAATCACATATTTAAGTAATAAGTAATTTAGAAGGCCAAGCAATTTTATTCTCAGCTGCACCAGGGCTGGAGAATCAGGATCATGCATTTTGCAATTGGGCTTGCAAAACCTGCATTGTGCAAAACACTGGTGCATTGACAGGTTAATTTTGATTAAGTGATCTGGATGTGACAGCTGAAACGAGAAACTAAAGCAATTGTTAAAGACTCTCATCGCATTTTACCTATTAAGACATTAACCGTTTCACCTGTGACTGTGATCAGATACGGTGATAACAAGCCGAAGAAATCATCAGATATTATCTGTCATCAGACTTCAATTTTAAAACTCCCACCCAAAGCTTTCTGCAAATTAGGTTTCAATGTTGCTGAGGGTGAAGGTCCATAAATTACAGTCTTGCAGAAGATAGCCTGACTTTCTGTCCCAATCGCCATCACCTCGCTTTACCCACAGAGCCACCAAGAGCCTTTAAGAAAACATCACAACACAGCAAACATTACAGAACATGCTGAGATTGAAAAGGTCAATAAATAAAGATTTTATTTTATCTCAGAGGAATCGCTTATAATAATAGGGGCAAGAATTGCTGGCAGAGCCTGTGGTTTGCTTTAAGTAAGGCCAGGGTTTTTATCAGCCTACGCAATGACTGACAAAATAACCTTGCCTTGTGGGCAAGTCTGCTTGTAGAAGAGATACAGAATCTGCAGTCTTCTTCAAAGCGACAGTGTTTTTGTTTGGAGGAAGAGCTCCTCCTATGGTTCTCTGAAGATGTTCCTGACCTTCTGACCCTTGTTGTAATTGTGCAAGAACCAGCACTAGGTACGGCCACCTTCTCGAATGCTCGAGTTGAAGTTGCCCGTTTCATTATGGACAACCGCTGTACCTTTTGGGAGCTACTATCGGATCAAACGGTGAAGGACACTTAAGACAAAGTTAAGCTACGCTGAGCAGCAGATGTGCACAGTATTCCCTAGAGATCCTAGTGTAAGTGGGCTTCGTGGTGACTGCCAGGCTGCACCCCCCCAGCGCCATCCCGGAAGAACATGAAAATTCCCAATGACTCCCAGATAGATTGAAAGATTTTTCATGGCTCTGGGAACCGGAGCAGAGATGACGGAGGGATTACCCACTTTAGCGCCCTTGAAATTCTTACAAATGCTACTTGTTTCCATGTGAACCTCTATTTCCATCTTAACCTTAAGCTGCACAGATACTGTTGCAATGACCAGATTTCTGAAAGCTCTCACAACAGAGTTAGCATCAAAATGTATTGTATTCTGGACCTGTCATCTTTAAAACATCCCTTGATAAATCATGGTGTGAAGATGTAATTATCACAACAAACAGAACATAATTGTAAATGATTTGTGTACTGTGTTCACTCACTGTGTCCTTACAATTATAGCTGTAGAAAGTGAAAGAATTGGCAAAACTTTGAATTTGCCATAAATAAGCTCAACAACTTCTCTTTTATAAAACGTTCTAAAACACAACATAAAAACTGAACAATAAATATTTTAAGTGTGCGAGTTTGCGAAATGTAATTCCTTAACGTAATTCAAAAATGTATTTTTGCTTTCTTGCTTAATCAAATGTGTCATGAAAAATGTGGTGCAATTAAATTCTGTTTTGAAGTTTTTTTTATGAAGTGGTTCATTTGTAAATAATAATAAACATAATACTAAACTCATAGATAACACTTCACTACAATACATTTATTCAATTCAGGGTACTGATGAAATAAAAAAAAATTACGGTACACTTTTTGTGCTAAAGTACCTATAGCTGCAAAAAAACAAGCTAAAAGTGAGCTCATAAACAGACAGAACAAACCATCTGCCCAGAACGTAACAACAGCTATAACATTATCTGACAAAAATAGCCGGTCGCATCAGAACCTAGACTGAGCAAAAGAGACGATTGATCGGCCAGTAAGAATAGAAAAGCTTGATTTAATCACTCGCATTACGCACAGCTCACATTACCTCATAACATAAGAGCAAAGATTCTGCTTAAACTACCTCTAAACGCTGTTTTATTACACCTCGGCTGAACACAGTGAGATTGTCAAAATACTTTACACTGGTGCAGAAAATGGCACACTGATGACAAGCAATTAACCTCCGTAAATACCACACGTAATCGCCAGTTTCATACCATACAAAACTGGTACTACATTAAAAGTTAACAGTACATTTCAGACAGTGTTATCAAATGCTCAAAACTGAATCGATCACATATTTGCTGGCTGTCTACAGTAAACTGGAATTCTCAACTTTCTTCTGATTATTCAACCATCTTTAACGTAAGCCGCTTTAAACTGTGTAAGTGTGTGATGGCCACTAAAGATGTTATTGTTGTGTAGAGTTTTGTGCAATTGTAAAACGTAAAGCTCTGGTTTTCAGATATACACTGTATGATTTGATTACAGAGTTTAAATTGGTGTGGGTCTACCAGCCTCACACATTTTCAGATGCATTACAAACATCACATTTTCCATCATGTACTGATCTACAAAACACAGTATTACCGACTCTTGTGGGACACTAACACACATCGCCGTGACTTTAAGGGGAGACTATCAAATTACAACTAACTGCTGTATCCCCTACCCATATCTCCAGACAAAACAGTTATCACAGTCAGCACTTAAAATCCTCCACTCTCAGCACAGCCACAATTCCTCCAAGCCCTACCAACTGGAGCATCCGTGATGGCCACTCAGTCCGTGTGGAGGCCAAAGCCATCTGTTGCTCAAGTGTTAGCAATTTCCTCACCAGGTTTGTCAGCTGGAGCTGTGGCCTGATTGGGCGATTCTGATGCTCACTGTAAAGCCGAATGTCTCTGCACCTGGGTTTCTTTTTGTAAACACACAATTATCATTTCAATCAATGGGGTATTAGGTGCTTACCAGGGTTCCTCTGCGGTGAAAGGACTGAATCATATTCTTATATTAATTAAGCCCCCATGTGAAATGTCAGATTTAAGCATTAGCCACAACGCGGCCCATTGCTCATTAGCCTTATTTATGAATGTACATCCATAATTGGATGTTTGCGTCACATCAGATAACAAACATCATGGCAGAATAGCAGAATTCAGAACTAGCATCAGAAATCCATGGATACAGGAACGGAGCAGAGGAATACTGGCAGCAGGCGCGCTGCACACGTTACACCCTGCAGGAGGGAATCGCAGGTTGAGACAGACAGAGCTACAGCTAATGCTGTGTTCTGTAGAGATGAGATGCTGTCAGCAGGTCCTACAGCAGTGCTGATAAATCATGCAGCGCGACTGAAATTCACTAATAATAACAATTCTTCAACATCTTTGACTTTCACCAGCCGTCAAATCCTGTCTTTGTCTTTGCACACGTAACCGAAGGCCTCTTAATTTGCTAATCAATTGGCCGTGTCTGTTAAGCCCTGCAATTTATTATGCAAAGCCGCTGCAACCTGTAGACAAAAAACGTGTGTCGCATAAGAGCATTCATTTGCATGTCTGCCTGATTTTAAACATACATTAAATTTTAATTTCAGGAAAAGAACATCGCTGTTATAACGACAGATGCACTTTATTCTACCCCGAGGGGAAAATTCAGGTTCAAAACAACATCACACCATAACAACAATGACTGACTGATTAGCATGTCAATTTAATCATGCTCTCATTGCACATTTGCAAGCTATCTGCACATCAGCCTGAACGGGTCAAACTGGTGTGAATGAACCCGGTAATGGCAGTTATCATCACTGCTTCGGTCGTGTCTCGATTGAAATTACCTTGAAATTATATGATGGTGATCTGTGAGTGGACCAGTTTTCATACCTGTGACCTTGATCAGACCTTCAGTGTTTACCAAGCATCTTGGGGTCTGAAGGGGGGGGTATAAATGTAGAAAAAAGTAATAAACAGTATTTTCTAATAATAAACTATAAAAGCAATAGATAGATAGTCCACCACACACCACTAAACTACACACATGCGTTGGGCGGCACTAACATGAGGTAACAGCTACAGACGGCGTTAATGAAGCTGCGAGTGAGTTTGCAGACAACAATATGGTTTCAGTGCGTTGCAGAACATTGCAGGGGATGAAAGAAAATGCAAATACCTTTTTAAGAAACAGCTGAGGACACTTCTCAAAGCTTTTATGATACTGTAGCTTAAAACTTGGCATTGCAATATTGTTTTATTTGCCCTTATAAGCTAAACTTCCTGTGTTGTTCCCAATCACACCATCAAGTTTATGAAATGGCTCAATGCTAATGATACGTGTTTATTTATGCATTGGCTAGGAATGCTAACAGGTTTACAAATGTGAAAAAACTGTCAGTGTGCAATGCTGTTGGTTTGGCAGGAGCAACGCAGAGGAACGCATGGAGACTGTGAAGGTGGAGGTGTGGTACCATCAGGGGAAACGGAGGAGGCGTTTGTACGAAGTAACACATGCTCCCGTGGTGCTGTATGCCAGGCATCAAATTAAGAAGGGATATAGCTATTATCCTGGTTTGTTTTCCCTGTCACACATTTTGTCTTTACTTTGACTTTTAACAGTGACATTCAATCATCTTTACAGTTGATGTTTTCACTTTGCCGTCTCTGTACTGGTGCCCAGGCATGGGGTAAGGAGTTTGAATCCATTAACATTTCATTTACCATCCATCTGTCAGCAGATCTTGGTACCATGTTGCTACTGTGACAGCACGTCCAAGTGCAATGAACTAGTTACAACAAACTTATTAAAAATTGAATTGCCATATCAAGCAATGTGGAATAAATTAAAGGATTCTGAATTTTAGGCAGAGACAAGAGAGCAAAATACATTACGGTTGGATTTTGCAGCAGCAGTGCTTGCCATGCTCTGCTATCTTCCCAACAAATGAAAAACATTTACTGTATATTTCACACTGCACACAAAAGAAATATGGACTGGAGCACTTTTAAGAGAAGACAGCAATACACCTGTGGCCCCGAGCAGGTGGAAATTGAAATGTGAATAGACAAACAGCAAAGTCCATATCAGAATAAACTATACTGTAAATGTACTATGTTAAATGGCTTGTATCATGCATAATTTTTTCCCCATTTAGCGAATAAATAGATTTAAGTTTAATCAAAAGCCTTTATGTTGTGAAAACATCTGATGTATGTTTCTCTAAAATCGTAATACATTTCTTGTGGCAAAAGCTGTTTCTGTGTATTCGCAAATATCGAATAAATGTCTTTGTGCTATCAAGGAAAACCTGGTTACAAGCTTTGCTAGGTTGTTTTGGTACAGTTTAAAGACTACAGCTGTCAAGGTGCCATCTTTAATATGAAGATACTATAAAACACTATTAGTGAGGGATCTATTGTATCCCGGAACCTGTGTAAGATTCAATCAATGTTCTAAATAAGAACAATAAAAATGGAGCAAGGTCCATTTGAATTGAAGATCTATTACATTATGTTGTACATTAGCTTCTCCAAGCACCTGGGTTATGCCAATTAGCGATTATCTGCCCTCAAGGGTCCGCTAGTATTGCGCACCGAGTCAAGAAAAAAAAGTATGTTATTGTTAAAATATTGTGATCAGATTACGCTCACCCTTATCACTTACAGCCACTGGTTTACAACATTTTAACTCATAAACTCCAGTAATGACCTGTACTGTGTTAACCAAAATACACCTAACAACAAAACAAACATGCATCTTGGCCTATGCAGTACATTACATACTCATTTGTTTATCATTTTTGAAATATGCTGACTGGAACTTCTCCCAACATCTGTGCCTCAGGACAGCTACACTGGTGTGGTCTTTGATCCATCTCATACAGTACATCAAAGCGGGACTGAAATGAAAAGATGTATTTGCCATCTTCACCTCTGCTTTTTCTAGCTCAGAGAGTCAGAACCCATTCAATACTCTCTCATCTGCAGCACTTATCCACAGTGACACTTATCTGCACGCTGCATACTGTACATCTAATAGAAGCCTTGTATGTACAATTTAAGCAATTTTGTTGTACCAAGAAAATACATGGAAATTCATCAGCCACCATAGTTTGACTTTAAAGCTATATTCCTGCGATTTCACGTTCAGATTTGTAGACACAGGGGCTAGTTGTCACACTGTGATTAAACAGTATTGTTTCGTTTTATCATAAATGTTAAATCAGAGCAAGAAGTGCTTTGTAAATACAAAACATTTATACTTTAGAATTTGTTAAAACAATATTTATAGACCCAAACAAAGAAATTTGGTATTTTTTGGTATTTTGGAAATTCTGGTATTTTTGTTTTTTTGTACCTTTTTTTATTCTTGCTGCATCATGAAATTCTGTTTTGCGTTTAAATTTAGCCAAATGCCATTAACAAGCTGTTTAATGCCAGGTATGACAGATGACCTCATACAGGGTGACAACATGCCCCATATCGAACACATCCTCCAGCATTGATGCAGACCCACATAGAGGCTTCTCTGTAGCCATGACTTTAATATATGTACTGCATACAGAAATAGAAAAACAATCCCATCTCTGAGAAACACTCACTGCATTCACAAGTGTGACAACAAACCTCCATCTTCTGCATTGTTCAATATTCCGTATTTTTTAATTTCACTGAATGTATTACCCTTTTCTCTGTCCTTCCAGATGCATAAAACTCCCTCTTTTGTTGGAAAAGACTGCCAGCTCCGCTGACTGATCTGATATATTGGCTCTGCAGAAAAAACTGACAGTTATATTTGTGCTTTATGTGCGCAATGAAAACGATTGCCCCTTCAGAAACGTTGTTACCCTGAATTAAGATCAGTTTTAAGCATGTCAGATGCGCCTGAGGCTTCTGGCCTTTAACAATGTTTTAGTCCAAGATTTAATTCTTGAAAGTCATCATGCCTGCTGTGTTAAACCCACTGTCCTCATTTCAATGCCCTGGTCTGTAGCCAGCATTGGTCTCTCTCTCTCCGTCTCTCTCTCTCCGTCTCTCTCTCTCCGTCTCTCTCTCTCTCCGTCTCTCTCTCTCTCCGTCTCTCTCTCTCTCTGTCTCTCTCTCTCTGTCTCTCTCTCTCTGTCTCTCTCTCTCTGTCTCTCTCTCTCTCTGTCTCTCTCTCTGTCTCTCTCTCTGTCTCTCTCTCTGTCTCTGTTTTTCCCCCTCACAAGTCAACTCCATCCCCAATCACAATCTTATGAATGGCAACCAATCAGAGCATGCTCCCCTCCGCAAACTGCATCCTTGTCCAACAGAGCAGCAAAGAATGGATAGAGCTGGAGAGAGAGGGGTTTATGTGTGAGAGAGTGAGTGATAGAGAAAGAGAGAGAGAGAGAGAGAAAGAGAGAGGCAGCTGGAGACTCACACACAACTGTAGTCAGTCTTAGGATCCGAGCGCTGCCAAGAGGCAAGCGCAGACGCCAGCGTCGTATTTCCGTGAGGATGACATGTCTGCGCACAGGAGACCGTTTTGTTAAGGTAGGAGCTTTAGTTAATATAATTTATGCTGTGCTTACATTTTTTCAACCGGTGTGAAAAATTAGAAACTACTTGTCAGTTGTTGAATGGCAAAATAACACCGGCTGAAACTGCCACTGAACTGAAATACTTTGGAAGGCTTGATTTGAAATGGAATGAGTTTTTAATGTAGTAACATCAGTTACTGCATCATGGATCGATTTTTTAACGGCTTTCTGATTTTTGACGTAATGCCACAGATGTGATGCATAATACGACAAAATGCCATCTGCTGTTTGATTTGTTCCTGCGCTGGCGGTGGAGATTTGCCCGTTTAGTATGTGGGTGCAGGTGAGCAAGCCTGGGCTAGGTGCATCCTTGGAAGTTAATGAAAAGCATATATGAAATAGATGCAATGATGAATGAGATTATATATCATGTTATTAAATATAGTTTATCATAGAATAAGTAAATATTAAATAAACTGTGCAAAAGTCACAGTAAAAACAACATATAATGTGTTCTGAAGACCTTATTTGCATAATGCCCACTGCCATGGAACTCTATATATGTGCATAAATATCTACACACACACACACACACATTGTGTGTATACGCACACACACACACACACACACACACACATTTTGTGTGTATACGCACACACACACACACATTTTGTGTGTATACGCGCACACACACACACACACACACACACACACACACAGGTCCCAGCAGTTACCTAGACAATCCTAGCATTATTGCAGTTCGTAATTATTGCCTTCAAATCGGTCCATATCTAGTTAAAGTTTACCACCCACCGGAGTTGAAACTGCAGCTGAAGTTTTTAATATCCTTCCTTTATCTTATCTGTTCAATCACAGCCCAGCTTCTACACAAGGTGTGTATAAACACGTGTTAGAAGATCCATGCGTTTGATCCTCGACACAAACACAACAGAGCAGAGGAACGGCATTTGCTTTTATGTGTCACTTGTGTCTGTTTGGTCTTCTTAACCCAGGGTTTAACTAAAGCAGTACAGATTCTGAACTACACTGCCCAAAGCTGTAATACTAAACCTGAATAAGCAGCTCTCTAATGTTTGTAAGTTTTCTTGTAGGAAAGGATAGCCACAAGCATTTTCCAGCTTTGATTTCAACCATTTGTGCCACTTGTGACTGCGTACAATTGTAGAATTCAAATGCAAGACTGTAGACAAATCAATGCAATATTGCAATGCTGCCAATACGAGTTCCTTCTTGTCTGTGTATACGCTGTATAAATTATTACCTTTAAAAGCTAACGCCTCATCAGGCATTCAGTATGTAAACCTTCCCTGCTAGTTAATTAGCTTCATAGACTTCAGATGTTCCTCCATCCCATCAGATTTTCAGCTCTGTGCTTCAGAGCCACACAGCTCAACTCCAGCCATTATATGCTGACTGTGATTTATACATCTGACGTGAACACATAATGGCACGACTGTTTCACACAAATTAAAGCGCACACTTCCTCTGAGCCTGTGTCACATGTATAATTGCCTTTCAACACAGAGATAAATCATGAGATAAAGTCCCACATGCTTCCATTCCTGTGCAACTCTCTCTCTCTCACTATCATTTTCTCTCTTATCGCCCCTGCTTTCTGCCTCACAAAGAGGTGGGTCCTACGCGAGGCAATTTGCCTCATAATGAGGCAAAAGATGCAATCAATTTATTTCTTTTGAGGGAGGCAATAATATTTATGTACTAACAGGAGGCAAAAACAAACACTTAAGAGGTCAGTGACTGAATTACAGGTTAAATAATAATAGAAATTTCTGAATTCTGACATCAGTTTGAACTCCACCAGTCAGAAACCTCTGCACTGTTAACAGTGTATCCGTCTGTGTATTAAGCGATTCTCCCATCCATGTTGCCCTTCTATGACAACACGCATCTTTTTAGTTTAATCAGACAAGACCCCCATCAGCTCCTACTGAAACACACTTTTGAATTCATTAGATCCTCGCAGCAAAGCAAAATCACAGAAAGTGTTCCGTCTAATAACTCGGGCTGTAAATGATTGGCTTGAGTCTGTGAACCTTGTAGAATCAAAGCCAGTCCTCTAGGCAGGCAATCAACATGGTGCATATCTGATCTGTAGCAAAGTTTCAAAACAAAGAAGACAGGGCATTAATATTGCAAGAGAGAGACCAGCTGCGAGAGCCATCCAGCGTGAGGGATGGAATGATGGAGAGATGCATCCTGGGAAGAGAGCAGAGAAAAAGGTCTTGGGCTCCACCAAGTGGTAACTGTTGCATGTGTAGCTTGTTTCTAATATCCGTTACTGCAGGACTAGCTGGGTTCTATATGTGATTTTAGCCTCAGTGCATGTGTTATACATAGGGCAAGGGCAGTAATGGGTATATTTGCATTACATTTGCATAAAATGGAAGAAGATGGAAGAAAAGCAGATATTATCTGCCATTAGGGAGCGTCAGTTTAATGCCACGATGGCTTAGATACAAGGACTGAGCGTACTTGACTTGAAGCTGCCCACATTAATGGTAATTCAGTAATTAAAAGGTGATATACAGATTGTCCCAGGAGTCTATCTAATGCACATCTCTGTCTCCTTGGCCATATCACTGACCAGCTCCAACTTAAAATTCATGAGGTGTCAACAGCCGCTTGATATTCAGCACGCATCCAGGATTAATATTCTAATAAGGCACATGGAAAGAGTTTAAATTATAACTGCAGCATTTAATCACAATAATAATCAAAGTGGATTACATGTTACAAAACAGAAATGGTTTTACGCAGGCCCGGGGCAAGAAGGGGAATTAACAATGAACTACACAGCACTTTATTAAACAATATTACACAGGAAGTAGGATATTTACACACAGCAATACAACCACTTCTGCGTTACTGAATAACAAAACAGCTTGTAATTTTAAATACCCTAGAAAACTGTTAAACTGAAAGGTATTTTAGTAAAAATTCCTTTCCTGCTCTAATATATCTGTAATTATGCATTTAGCAGATGCTTTGCAGTTTTTTAAATGACTTGCACTGCATTCAGGGTACACATATTATCACTTTGTTTGCACCCTGAGATTTGAACCCGTGACCTTGGCATTGTTGGCACCATGCTCTACTGACTGAGCTACATCTGATCAGGAAAATGCATTTGGAGCCAATCACGTCTGTTGTGTAAAATATAAATGAACTGTTCTTGTGAATCGGTTGTGTCCATCTGCCCTCAGAAAATGGAATGCTATGAACAAACTAACAATAAAGTTGGCCCACCGGCCATATTAAACATTGGTGTATTTGTTGCTGTGGCCCAGCAATTTAATACCTGGGTTAAATATCATTCCACAAAAGCAATCAAACATTTAGGAACATTTAGGGGCTGCATTTAAGGCGATGCTTGTAAAAATCCCTTTTTAAGAGGCGAAAAGGTGGTGACTAATGTTTCACTTAGTCCCAGTTAATTGAATGTATTGCACATCAGCTGTCATGGTTAAACACTCAGCCTGAAAGCTGAGGCTTCAACACAGTGGCAAGCCACTCTGTCAGCAGCAATCACTGTTTGAGGCAGCAAGCAAGATCTTTTACATAGTGTGACCGGCGTTTAAATCCAACCCTATTCATTCTGTGACATATAATCAAGCTTTGATATCGATCCTCTGGGCTGATTTCTCTGCGTTCATATGTAGTTCCAACACCCATACTATAGCATTCTCGTGACAAATCGATTTCTACATGGAACATATTAAGACAAGGGAATAAAAGAGAAGACTGGAATAGGAATCAATTCGAAAATGAGGCTTGTCTTACGACTTCATTCGATTGCTGAGTTTGTTTTCAGTGCTTAATCATTTTGTGTTGTGTTGAAGAAATGTCATATCGATCAATAACACCACCCTAGACCTTAACTCAACGAGAATAACTTTTTGCACCTAGCATAACCCAGATCTTGCTTAGCAAAGCTTAATGACACAGGCACTTCTGTTAATTGCTAACAATTGCTGGCGTGTTATGTACAACTCTTTGAGCGAGGCTACATTTTTTGATGTTAAGTGAAAAAAAATGTTACATGAGGCCCTCATGGCATTCGTTCACTGAACAACAAAGGCATTACAGCTTCAGAAACGGGTGTTGCATCTTGACAAGGGCCGCAATGACCTCCAACAACACTGTAACTTTTTTGCTTTGATTATTTTTTACAGGGAATCAAAGGAGGATCAAAGCCAATTCTACAATGCCAGGGTTGCTGATGTTGCCTTCCGCATCGCTTTCGATTCAGCACGGCCCCCCATCTTAGCTTATTCATAAGGAGTTGCGGTCGTCTCGACGATCGATTGGTTACGATGATAATGAATCACTTCTTCTGGCTGATTTCACTGATCTTTCCCCACTTGAGCTCTCCAGTCATAGTCCTAGAGAATGATGGAAATCTCCCTCACAACTGGAACCACAAGATGGAAGGAGATAAAATGGTGCTACACAGATTCAAAAGGGATTGGATGTGGAGGCAATTCTTCCTTTCGGAGGAATACACAGGCAGCAACTATCAGTATGTTGGCAAGGTGAGAGACTGAAAACTTTGGGCACTGTAGGCCCAAAATAATCGACCTTGTTTTACAAACAGTGCTTGGTAAGTGTAAATGGAAACTGCATGATTTTTGTATTCCGCTTTAATTTTCCTGAGCTTTATGTGGTTTAACGGTGTACTTGAACATGCGGCAGGTACTTCCAAAAACTCAATGCCATCATCAAAGCAAATAAAACAGCACAATTATGTATTACACAGTCACTGAGGCATGAATATTCACAGAGAAAGAAGAGACAGATAGTTAAAGTGAATGAGAGAGAAAAAGAAAAATGCAAAGCACTTTAAAGCAGAGTTTAGTTTTTACTGCTCTCATTTCTCGCCCGAAACCTGACAGGAATCAACAATTATGGGCTATTTCACTCACTCTTTTTCATAGCCCCCATTGACTTCCCACCCGTCTGCAGTGGCTCTGTGAAGGAAGGGACTGCAATTCATCAGACTGCAGTTCAGAGACATGCTATATTTATGCCACATTAAACATGAAAGAAGAGTCCATGCTGACATTTAGCAGCACAGTCCCTGTTATTAAAGGCCTGATTGTGCTGCATCTTGCAGAACGGACAAATGTGGATCTCAATGATTATGTTTATGCTAAATAATGTATAATTTGCTTTCAATATTTAAGCCATTTTCTTGGGGTCAATAGCGAAAGGCAATAGCAAATATTAATCATGCCGCAATAAAACGAGCCGCCTGACTGTCTGTACATTTGCATAAGCTGGTGATGTCATTGCTTGGAGATGTCATCATACTTCATGTCTGGCCAAAATACTAAAAGCCTGTTTATTTAACAACGGAGCAATATGGAGTCGTGATTTGGGAGACGTCACATAACACCTTTTTTTGACCTTCCTGTCAATGAGTGACAAAGTGTGGTTTGTTGCGAGACCCTGCTGAGCGTGTTTGAGCAGTCAGCTGGTGGATTCAGCCCCCTGGCTCGTTCTAAAAACAGCCTTTTAGAGCACAGGATAAACGCATTACGTGGCTCTTTGACGCTAATGACTTCCTGGCCTGATGTTGGGCCTACATCTGCACTCACCAACTCACAAAACTCTATTTAATTAATTTGGGGCCATTTGGATAGTTGTAAAATCGTGCCATTGGTCAGGCATCAGGAAATGACAGCTGGACAGCTTTTGGCTAAAAAAAAAATCATTTAATATAAACTGAATGAACAAAGTTGAATGTGTAAGCACAGTTATAATCTTATAAAAATTAATTGAACTATATACTAATTTAACTGCTATACATGGAATCCTCAAAGTTATCTTGCAGAAAAACCATTAGATATGATCATAATTAAAAATCATATTGTTCCTCTTAGCATGAAAAGAAATGTAAAATTGTACAATGGTCATGTTCTTAAAAGGCTTAACATGTTTTCACCAATACCATTGGAAATAGCACAAAAAAAGCATCAGTGGTTAAAGAGACTAAAAGCTTCATTAGTGTTTAATGGGATACGTTGCGAAGGCTTGTACTCTTACGAATCTGTGGCTTTTACGAGTTTCTGTTGTCCCTAGAGAGCTTTCACATCAAGAGCTGCTGCTGTTAAGTTGCTAACCGCGATTGAAAATATAACTGCGGCTGCTGAAAGTCCAACAGTGAATAAAACATGGCGGCGCGTCAGATTAACATTTTAGTGTAGAAAAGACTTCATATTAGAAGTCTGATTAGAGTTCGACTGAAAATACACACCCTACACACACTTCTGCCAAATGTCAAGTCTGCAGTTAAACTGACATGGTTAAACTGAGGTTAAGCTACAGTCTGCTTTCTGCCCAATCAGCTTCGCTCGGACAAAGACAGAGGTGACGGAACGGCCAGATACGTTCTCTCTGGGGAAGGAGCGGGAACAGTTTTCCGTATCGATGAGAAGTCTGGAGACTTACACGCTACACAGAGACTGGACAGAGAGGAGAAGTCTTCTTACACACTGCAGGCTCAGGCTTTCAACAAGATCACCGGCCTCCCTTTGGAGCCAGCCACTGAATTCATTGTCAAGATACATGACATCAATGACAACGAGCCCAAATTTACCAAGGATGTCTACAGTGCCAGCGTACCTGAAATGTCAGATGTTGGTGAGTGAATGAAAATGACTTCTTCTTCTGCTGTTGTTGCTGTTTAAGGTGCGTCATGCGAGGACACTGCAAAGAGGTTTCTGTCATTTCTGGTTTTAACACACCATGTTTTTCCCCCCAGCAGTATATGGAAAAAAAATTCTACTTTTGTTAGTACAAAATACTTGTGCACCTCTTGCCAGATCATATGCATTTCTGCCTGATTTTGCAAATAGATAATTTACTATTATTGTTACTATCATAAAAATATAAAAATAAAAAAGGATTATTTCTGGAATGTCCCTAAAAAAGCCCACATGCAGCACAAATAAACGCATTTTGTGCTCCCATGCAAGTTATTAATTTTTGGTCCAAGAGGAGAAACTGGAGCAGACAGGAGGTCCTAAAACCATTGAAAACTAGAGAACTGTTAAAATTTGTCTTGACTTGTTCTTGAGAAAAACAGAGAGAGAGCAAGAGAAAGCAGGCAAGAGAGAGAGAGCTTGGCTCATTGCTATTGCTTGTAAATGTGTTCCAACAGTGCCACTGTCTTATAAATAAAATAAAAGCAATCTTATTACTAAACCACTGACTATTTAAATGGCTAACATATTTTTAATAACACGTGTGCAAACTATTTACTTAGCACCTTTCAGCTGTTTACAAAGAGCTTTACAGGTAGTCATATGCAAATTTCTCCCAGCACAAATACCACAGCCGGTAACACACAGCCTCCCTTGAGCTCAGACGTAGCGCCTGATGAAGGAGATCCTATTTGTTCATCTCATCACTTTCTCTATTTACATCTAATTCCCATTGCCTCATCATCTATCACCAGTGTCTCACACAATCAGTGGCTCTGTTCTGCCCGTGACGAGCCACCATACGCATCCACAGTGCATGAATATTCAAAAGCTTCCTGCTGCTTCGGTAATATCATAATAACCTCTCGTTGTCCTGTTTCCAATCAAGTCTGTCCTCAAGCAGTGAAGCAGTCTGTTTGGTTTCATCTCCCAAAGGAAATCTAATGATGTTCCTCCTTCTCTCATATACTGTAGGCCCAACCGCAATCTAATATAAGGAAATGTACAGCTTATTTATGAGATTATTGACCTCCATCGAGCTGATATTGCGAAGCATCATTATGGTTACGTTCTAACACATAACCCTTAGGACAAAAGCAATTCTATCTCTGTTTATTAATTTAAGGAACGGAGGTAAATCTGGGTTAGAGGCGCTTAGCCTTTGAACCATATAATGAATGCTAATAATGAAGATCTATAAACAACACAACTGTTTGTCTTCTTCAAAACTGTGTCCCCTGATAATAAATTCATTGGGACACAGTGAAATGTAATTGTCACAACACCAGATACAGAAAACACTGTTTAATCAAACACTCGCCTGAGTCGCCTTCATAAAGCGTCTTATATAGATCCATCTAAACCCAGAGGACATTTTATTTCTGCATGCATACAGCAGTTCTGCAATTATATTTAATTTGTTTTATTGGCTTTATTTAGATATTTTTCCCCAAAAAATAATTTAAAGTAATTAAAAAAGCTAAACATTGATTCAAATGGTACAACTGCTGACATGCAATACAAGCATACAACTATAAAAATTATTTTAATTAAAAAATCTAAATGACTGACTTATGAATGCAGACAGCAGTTTGAGAAACATTGAGATTGTTTCTCATTATTAAAACTAAATCCTACAGACAGGAAGAACATGATATTTTTCTCCAGCATACAGCTGAGATAATAATAAGCCTTTGTTTGTGATTTCAAAGGTACTTTTGTGATAGAAGTTAATGCCACTGATGCAGATGATGCCACATATGGGAACAGTGCTAAACTCGTCTACAGCATCCTGCAGGGGCAACCTTACTTCTCAGTGGAGCCTGAGACAGGTGAGTCCTCAACTATGGTTCAAAACATTCATATTATGTTCCTGAAGCTCAACTGGTAAAGCTTTGCATTAGCAGCGATAGCAGCCCAAAGGTTGTGGGTTCGATCCCAGGGAATACAAGTACTGATAAAACTGTGTACCCTGAATTCACTGTAAAGTGTCAACCGAAGGTATACGCAGTTTGGTGATTGAGTCAAATACTTATGACATCACTTCCTGCCACAACAGAGATTAACTGTGTTTACATTATATTAAGTGTTTCATATACTTTTCGCCACAACTGAATTCACCCAGCTAGTAATTCATTGTTTTGTCGCCTTTTGTATTCTGCAGAAGATACATTTCAAGCAACGCAAAGTTAAAAAAACATAATTGGTAATTTTGTGATTGTTGTGTTTTCATGTGCAGGAATTGTCAGAATAGCTCTGTCTAACATGGACCGGGAAGTGAGAAATGAGTACCAGGTGATCATACAAGCTAAAGACATGGCAGGACAGATGGGAGGTCTGTCTGGAACAACGATGGTCAACGTCACACTCACAGATGTCAATGACAGCCCGCCACGTTTTGCTTATAGTACGATATCGATAATATGCAAATGAATGAATATTCTGTCTTTGTTTAAATCACTCTTACATGTGCCAAAGATGTATAATTGTCATCTATTCAGTATTTGTATTGAAATCTGTGTGCCAAATGATTAAATGTAAATGTATAAATGCAGTGTTTAAGAACATGTCATGATTCAATTCAATTGCATGCAAAAATAATCAGTATAAACATGCTTCAAAATTTTCAAAAGTCATATAGTATTGCAACAACATGAGAGTGAGCAGACAAAGGCACAACTTTCATTTGTTTGTGACTCTCTTTAAGAATTACATGCCACAAATGGTGCACATGCTAAAAATGAACACAATCTCTTTCCTTCAAAAGGTTCTTACCACCTAAACACTTACGAATCAGCCGACATTGGCTCAACAGTGGGCCGAATCAGAGCCAATGACGGTGATGAGGGAGAGAACGCTGAAATGAAATACAGAATAGTGGACGGAGATGGCAAAGAATACCTTGACATAATCACGGATGAAATTACACAAGAGGGTGTTATTGTTGTCAGAAAGGTAAAACACCATACAGGTGTTTACGATGCTCATTTACAACACTACACAAATGTGTATGAGTTCTCTGCTTTGTCTTCATTTAGAAACTGGATTATGAAAGCAAGCGAGTTTACACTGTGAAAGTGGAGGTGTCTAACACGCATCAGGACCCCAGCTTCTTTCATCTGGGGCCATTCTCAGACACAGCCATCGTAAAGGTCATGGCCAAAGATGTGGACGAGCCACCGGTCTTCAGCAGGCCACACTATGTGTTTGAGGTCAATGAGGACACGCCAAAAGGATCCGCAATTGGAACAATTACAGCATGGGACCCCGATGCTACGGATTACCCAATCTTGTGAGGGTTTTAAACACTCAACAGTTGCAGGGCCCAGAGTGGAGATGTATACTTAAAATGAATTGCACTGTACGGACAGTGTTGTTTATTTAAATGTATTGTTTAAGGAAACAATTCACTAAAGTAATTATGCTGATAAGATCATGCAATCAAAAATGAGTGCTAAATGCAATTTCCAATCTTATAGGAGAGACCTGGAATCTAGGTTAAAGAGGCTGCAGTTGATTTCAGCAAACATAAACATGGACAGTGTGCTCGACTGCTAAAGGCATCAGAAATATTCTGGTTATAATGCCAAACTAAAGACAATTCTACTGATACGATAGCTAGAAAATGTGCTAACATTCAAGCATCTTACACCAAAATTGACAAATGAAACCTACACACATAAACAGACTATTCCACATCCAGGAATTCAACAAAATATATTAATATTTTTCCTCATTCCTGCCCATAGATACACAATAGATCAACACACAGACCCTGAAAGGCTTTACCACATCGACCCCAAGAATGGGTCCGTCACAATACTGAAGACTTTGGACAGGGAAGTGTCAAGATGGCACAACCTTTCAGTCCTGGCTAGTGAGATGAGTAAGTGAACACATGCCTGTAGATCACATATGTGAAATATAACCCTATATATACCCAGTAATATCTTTGCATCATTCCTGTAGATAACCCTCACCAAAGAAGTCGTGTTCCTGTCCTTATAAAAGTTCTGGATGTGAATGACAACGCTCCAGAGTTTGCCATGTTTTACGAGACATTTGTGTGCGAGAATGTAAAAGCTGGGCAGGTATTTACACATTTTTTATAATATTATTAATTTCACATTGTCGTTTTTCTAAAATAAAAATGCTAAAACCAGGCTTTGCATCTTTCTAGCTCATACAGACAATCAGCGCCATCGACACGGACGAACCTCTTGTGGGTCACAAATTTGTATTCAGTTTGAGCTCCCTGAATCCGAACTTCACCATCTTTGATAACGAAGGTGAATAAATCATTTCTTTGACGTACAAATCTTAAAGCTTATGTAAAATTCATGCCCTTTATCTTTTGTATTTTCTTGGTACTAGGAAGAATAGATTTATTTTTTTTTGTTGTTGGCGTACGATAGTATCTGCTGCTCTTGCTGTTTGAATGTTTTCTCAACACCTTCTCCCGCACAGATAACACAGCCAGAATTCTGACCAGAAGAGGTGGATTTAACAGGCGTGAAATGAGTGTCTACTATCTTCCAGTTGTTATCTCAGACAGCGACTACCCCATCCAGAGCAGTACCAGCACGCTGACCATCCGTGTGTGTAGCTGCGACGCCACCGGCAACATGCGCTCCTGCAGCGTTGATGCGTTACTGCTCTCTGCTGGCCTGAGCACCGGCGCGCTAGTGGCGATACTCCTCTGCATACTTATTCTGCTTAGTGAGTTTATGTTCACCATATGTTTGCACACCATAACCATTATCTCAGCGATGCCCCAGATTTGTTTTTATAGTCTGTGTCACATCAATTTATAATGAGAAAACAAAACCACCCAGCTGGAGTTTTCAGCTTAAGCCGGATGCAGACTAAACGATTTTTACAGTTCTTTACAATTGGGTTGCTAGTCAGAACATACAAAAAAATCCAAGTGAGGTCTTAAAGAAAAGCAATAGCAATGTTAGAACATTAGCTAGTCTCAGGCTTGTAGATCATATCAGAACTATATTAACACTTATGCATTTATGCAGCTTTTTATCCAAAGAGACTTCAAAACATACACTTATCAGTACATGCATTTCCTGGAAATCGAACCCACAAACTTTGCCCTGCTAACACAATGCTGTACAAAAACACCTGGGACCAACTAGTTAAATTAGTGTATGTGGTCAATATATTTAGTTTTAGCTAGCACCAGTTAACGTTAACAGCTGAAAACACCTTATATGTGTTCACTTCTTTTGTAGTGATCGTGGTACTGTTCTCAGCTCTGAAGAGGCAGAGGAGGAAGGAACCGCTAATCATTTCTAAAGAGGACGTACGGGACAACGTTGTTAGCTACAACGACGAGGGTGGAGGTGAGGAGGACACGCAGGCTTTCGACATCGGCACACTGCGCCACCCAGAGGTTATCGAAAGCAACAAACTAAGGCGGGACATCATTCCAGAAATGCTGTTTCCATATCACAGACCCTCACCCATGAAGGAATGCGCGGATGTCAGAGACTTCATTATTAGCAGACTGCAAGAAAATGACATGGACCCTTTCGCGCCTCCTTATGACTCCCTGGCCACTTATGCTTACGAGGGCAATGGTTCAATCGCAGAGTCACTGAGTTCTCTGGAGTCCTCGGTGACTGAGGGAGACCATGAATACGATTATCTCTCTAACTGGGGCCCACCATTTAAAAAACTGGCTGACATGTATATTGGAAAGGATACTGGAGTTCCAAACTAAGCTGTCATTCGGTGACCCTTCATATTCTCTGTACGTACCCCTGGCTCTCATTCTGGGCTGCGAGACATAACTGAAACAGAATGGAGACATGAGGAGACAGAAAAGGATATGCTTCGGATAAAGTCTTTCTTTGTTTTCTACCAACACAATTTGAATGAATTTCACTTTTATGATGGATTTTTGTGGACGGTGTTGTGGTAAGGTGATTTCGTGACAATATTGTTTTTTTGTTCACTAGCAGAAAAACATGACTGAGAGTAAAATGAATGGATGATTTTGTGACTTTAAAAAAAAGAAACAGTGACAAGACTGCCTTCATCTTCTGACAGATTATAAAGGACTCCCTGTTCCTCTACCTTTGTATCCCAGAATTCAGTATTCCAAATCAGCGTTACAGAAAAAGATACGCTACAATACACTGCTGCGTCTTAAGGGTCTATGGTTTCATGACAAGACATTGTGAAATGAGAAAGGAGAACAGCAAGAAAAAATGAAAATCTCTTTCCGCATATATAACACAGAAAGTAAAGATGCTTAAAGAAAAATGTGCTAAGATTTAAATTTTCTTTCTTGCATTTCAACTTCTAAAAATCACAACATCATTTTCGAAATGGGGAAATTAAAGGATAAAACACACTGTTTTACATTAAAAGGTTTACATTTTCTTTCCTGTGGTGGAAGAGAAACAATTTCGGATTCGGACGACAATAAATGCTAAAAAGACTTACAATCAATCGCCTTTACAGTAAAACAATTGCTTTCCAAATTGCTAATTTCATTTTTAATGCGAGTGTAGATAACAAGGAGGAACGTTTCATTACATAAAGGCTTAGCTTCTGTACACATCTTCTTAAGTGCTCTCTTGTTGAAACGTTATTGCAACGTTATCTTTACAGCACTGACAACCTCGCAGAGGAACAGGGGAGTTTTAAAATCTGAATGACAGGCTGTTCTATTCAACTTCATTTGCTTTGTGTGACGTTTGCTTAATTTGCAAAACATGCAGATTAAAATGCTGCGACACACTGAGCTTGTGTGAATGAATGTTACGTCAAAGTGTTTTATATCAACATTTTTTAATATATATTTTAATAAAAAACATGAACGCACTTCTGACAACCTTCTCATTCTTCGCCTTTTCATTAGGACTCATTCATGATTTCACTGATGCTCACAAAAGCCACAAACTGAAGGTTTATGTGAAGTATCTCTGCTTTTTTTCAACTAAATGCATTCTAGAAAGAAACAACATGCACAACTTCATAGATCTAATCACCTATTAAAAATCTTAGACTTCAGATCTACCACAGGACAGTCAATGCAATAAATGCAAAGATTTTAACAAGAAACACACATAACTCAGTTATGGTGACAGCTATTAATCTAAACAACAGAAACAACACAAAGTACCGAGCACAGACTCTGTACAACACTGTACTGTCATCCACTGACTACCCACTTCTCTAGTTAGAGTAAACAAGCAATTTTTACAACTGTTTGCTCAACAACTCATGAAAACTTTGATGCAATGCAATATTGTTATATAATATTTGCAGCATAAAGCAAAACAACAGCCGACATCACATTCATATCTGCACACAATCGTTATGTAAACAAGCGTTTTCACAAGCATTCACCTTATCAAATTCACGTTTCCGAGGTTTATGTACAAAGATACATTCATGGTATTTTAGTACCAACATTTTAAAAATGGCCGCGTTACTGTCACACATTTTACTGACTAAACCCAAACTGGAGCGCACAAAATTAAAACGCCTGTCAAATATTCAGTCAAATATTAGTAACAGGTTGAAATCCAGCGTTAACACTGTTAAAAATATAGTCATTAGATATAAAGGAAAGTTTAAACTTACACATTTTCTGTCACGACGGTGTCCTGAGAGCGGCGCTGTTCATTTTGACGTAACCTTCAAAACGGCGGGAATAAGTATCCGTCAGTTCATCCCGGTTTGCGGTGCAGGTTGTGTTAAAACTCTTATAACAGGTGACCAGTGACCAGACGTCCTGAACAGGTGACCAGACGTCCTTAACAGGTGAACAGGTGACCAGACG